>JBAMYA010060557.1:0-28218 GCA_037176975.1 Arrhamphus sclerolepis | reverse complement strand
CCATTACTCAGAAGTAGCTGTTACAGCTACACATGCCAGGGATTACTTTGGAGACTTTACAAATGCTCAACACGTAACTGTGCTAAAAAGAAGGCTCATGTTAACCTTCTCCAGAGGTGATATTGAAATGTCCAGGCTTGGAGATCACACAGTGATAACATGTATTGTGGTCAAATGAACCAGCATTCTCATCTTTTTTGAATGGATCTCTGTGATGGAGTGTGGCTGTATCAGTGCCCTCGTCAAAGGTCATTTACACTTCTGTGGGACAAACTGAATGTTTCCTTGGTGATTCCTGTCTTGTGTACTCTGGCGAGTACTTTACTTACCTCGACTCCAGCTGGACCATGCAATCACAGCCACATTTTCACTCTAAAGAGAAAATATCAATGATGAAAACTCTATTACTCTACCATATTTGCATAAACATTTCTTACATGAATGACAAAATGCTCCAAAGGCTCAACATTTTCTCAGAGGACACATTATTACTGTCACTCCTAAATGTTTGCTGCGGATGCTTTCATCTACTTTTGGGAGCAAAGAGATAAGAATCTGAATCCCCACATTTACATAATAATTCATGCCATGTGAATAAGATGACGGAAAATAAGTTCATGGATAGTCTCCCTGCATATCTAAAATAACTCGACAAGTTGATCTTTCAGCTGTACATTTATTTCCAAAAGGCTGCATATACATTTGCAAATTCTACTGTACAGAAAACATCCAAAATGTTCATAATTATAGATACAATATACCACAAAGCTGCCCTGGCATTACCAAACATAGATGTTCAGCACTAGAAAAGCTCTGCAGCCTATTCAATATTATAACCTTAAATACTTTTCAACTAATACCTTTAAATGTACTGCAGGATGATTAATAGCTTTTTTTTTCTTTTGTTATTTCCCCATCTCTACTTTACAACATTCACCATTTACAGTAGTTAAACAAGGCACAAGAATAGTGATATGAAGCCAAAGGCCATGCGTGAAGCAGAGGACGTGGGACCGACCTACTCGGGGTGACAGGATGACGCCACAGTGAACGTTTTATCTCATGAAACAGGGCAGGGCTTACAGCACAGAGTGAGAACGTGGATGTGGATGTGGATGTGTATGCGTGTGAACTCACTTTTAAAACAATTGGATTCTAACACGTTAATGAGATACAGCGGACACACGGTAGACCGGAGGTGAATATTGAGTGGGACGGGGTGAGCCACACAGACAGGATGCTCTCAATGCAACACGAGCCACTGCTAAGCATTACAGAAGCACACATTTCCACTTTTGAAACTCTTTGCTTGCAGGAATAAAAGAAAAAAAATCCATTTAGTTACAACTAAGGAGAGTATCATGTAGTGAAAAAAAGAAAAATAAATCAAGCATTACCTTTCACATTCATTTTTCACTGAACAGATTTTAATGATTTGGTTAGAAATGCATAGAGAAGATGAGGTGAAGGAAAGACAGTTCTATAGCAGGAATACTCAGTGATGTATTCACAGCCACATCTGAGGGACATTTACAAGACACATTGAGCTCCCTTTTCCTTAAGAATGGCCACACGATTTAAATTTGTGTAGAATGTTCAATTGAATTGCAGACAAGAAATGAGAAGCAAAGATTCAGTTATACAAGTCGGTCATAGTTGGAGGTCCTGTTCTCAAGATGCAGAAATTAATTCTTTGTGATTTTCCTACAGCCAGTAGTCTTTCTTTCAAAGTTTCTGCTTTGAACTCTGAAAATAGCAGAGATTCAAAGAGTGGCAGCAGAGATTGGGGAAATTCTGGGAATTGTGGGCACCAGAGACTCTGGTATGTATGAAGCAGTGTGGCTGGACTGGGAGCTCCAAGAAAAGAGATGGTTGAATGTGAGGGAAAGCACCTGCAAATTCTTCTCTAGCAGATACTGCTTGTTTGCAGATGGGTCCAGCTCAAGGTGCAACCTCCAATTTTGCTGTTTGATGCTTATGCGGAGGTCCGAGAATGTGCAGTTCCTTAAATGACCACGAGAAGCTAGTTCCTAAATTTTCATTGACTTCTGTGTATTTATGTGATCATGTAATTTGGGACATGGTTTCATGAGTGACAGCTGCACTGCAGTCTACGGTGTTAACTGCTAGTTTTCATCAATTTTAGTGATCTTAACTTCTGAGCTCTAAAAGACTTATCAGGACATAATATTATTTTGAAGATACTATGACTTGTTGTGCTTTTAATTGTACAAACAGACTACTGTCTCTGGGTTGGCCTGGAAGAGGGCAAAGATGGCTCTGCTAGAGCAGCTGGGCGCTTGTTCTGTGCTGTAGCTATAGCAACCAGCAGGCAAAGCCACCATCACCCAAGTACCCTTCCAATCCAGAATGAATGAACAACACATGGATCAGAGACATAGTTTAAAAAAAAGACTCAAAATCCCCTGCTGCATATGTATTTACAGTCTGTGAACATAAGGCTTTTGATGGATTAAAAAAAAGATCATGTTGGAAAACAAGAATTCTCAGTTTGATAGAAATTTGCACCAGGAACCAATGCACATTTCATTGTTTCAATCATACAGTAGACATATACTGCCATTTTTTCAAAACCTGACACAGTTTCCTGAGGTCTTAATGAAACGTCTGTGTCATCTTCTAGTCAAAAATACCTCAGTAATGTAATTTCTTTACCATTTCTTCACTGCTCTGCTCATTGCTGCTCCTTTTAAGGATGTAGAGTCAGTGACTCAGATACTCTCCACCTTCCTCTTCCAAAGATGAGAGTAGATGCAGGTGGGGGGAAGCTGGATAATTCTACTCTGATAGAAGTTCTGAACTGCTCACTGAATGCATTTTCAGTGTGGTAGTCACTTCAAACACACAATATATGCTCTCAAACACAGAAGATGAAATCAAAATGTGAACGATGATCCGTTGTAGTGACACCTTAAAAAGGGAAAAACTGAAAGAAAAGTTGCATTGTCCCCTTTAACACTGATCTAAAAGACCAACATTGAAAACACAATATTTTTATTTGTTACACGAGAAAATGCTAAAATATAATTTTACTGAAAAGTGCTGTTCTTACTTGTAGGTGATTTTTTTTTTTTTTTTAACCACAGCTGTATATTTTTGACTTTACTCATTAAGACTGTGGTCTGATAACAAGTTAACATAGTGTTCATGTGTGAGACTAATATACTGAGGTGTGTCCATCTCTCAGTGAGACCTGGGTGTTAATGACTTTATCTGATGGAGGTGGAATCATTCAGACTGAGACTGTCATACTGTACTCCAAAGCCTGGTCTTTAGTGTGTTCAGGTTGTCTGTTGTTTCTTCTCTTGGTGACTCACACCTTTAATTTTGGTTTACTTTCATTTACTGGAGCATTTTGCTTCTGTCCCTCAGCGCTTGAGCAGATGTGTGTATTCAGTATTCCTTTCATATTTGTCATACAAGATGTAATCACATGACCTCTCCAGCTGCATACATGCATGCATGCGTGTGTATGTGTGTGTGTGTAGAGCATGAGGGGATACAGTCGGGTGTGTCGGGGTCTGATATGAGGTCGAGTGACGGCTGTTAATGGTGTGAGTTGGGTGATAAGATGGAGCGATATGCTCTCTGCGGTACCAGGAAATGATGTTTTACAGTTTCCTCCACGTCCGTTTGCCAGAGGAGGAAACTGTAATGAGCTATCCCGCCACAGTAAAAGAAATCGTCCTTGGCCACATTACAACACAGCGTGTTTGTTGTTGTTGTTTTTAACTGTGCATGCTTGTTGTCCTTCACACTTCAAATGTGGCTGATGTATTGTTTGTATTTCTTCTTTCTTTTCCCCATAGATCATCAAGTACCACAGGTGCCAATCTTTCAGGATTACATTTTAGATTTATCAAGAGATGACAATCATTTTTTCTTTTTCTTTTTTTTTTTTGGAGATATCTGGCTTTTAAACTCCACTGCCACAATGTATATGCCATCAGCTCCTTCCCTTTAAAGATAAAACACTGGGCACGAACAAAATAAAAAAAAATTAAATAAAATAAAAAGGTCATTCACTTGCTGAAAAAGGGCCGGTGACAGGTGAAAAATCACTTCTTTGTATATAAGAACTTGTATGCAAATGTGTCCATCATTTGTGGACGGAAGGGAAAACAGGGGTTTCACCTCTGCAAAAACACAGATTCAGGAAAAAGTGGAATTAAAGGAATGGATAGACACCAAGTTGAACAAAACAACAGATGAATAAGTTACAAAGGAGCTTAAGAAGTGAGTGACAGAACAAGATCTATAGTCCATCCACAGGCAGGTCCTTAAAAGAGAAAGGCAGATCCGCAGCAGGCACTGGCTCGTCTCGGTCTGTTGAGATCACTCGGCATGTTGGACGCCAGTACTGTCCCCCCTCCTCCCCAACCTCGTGACCTTCCAGCACCTCACTGCGGCGTGTTGTGCATCACCGGCTGGACATGTGCACAGACATACGCCTCAGTCTGTCAGTTTTCACTTGCTGCCTGTCCTCTGTCAGCCTGTGTGCTCAGCAGCACAGTTCTCACTCTCCTGATTGGCTGGTTTGGCTGTCCCGTACAGACTGCCTGCTTGTATGTGACTGATGTCACACTCTGCTTCATCCCTCTCCTCTGAAGAGCTTTCGGAGTGGATCTTGCCAATCTCCTCCAGGGCACTTGCTAGAGAGTCTAGGTCGGCGTCGTCCTGGTGGCGAGCTTCCCACAGGCTCAGTATGACAGCAGATGGACTCTGCTGCTTTGCAAAATAACCCAGGTTTCTGTGGAGGAGCACAACAGGGAGGAAGTTGTTTCACTTAATTAGTTTCTGGCAGCATAGCTTGAATTTTTCACACAGAAAAAATGACTTTAAAAAAAACAAAAAAACAAAATCTTTTTTGACATAAAATCACACTTGACACTATTTTCAGGAGTCTTAATAAAATATATATGACGTGCTTTGGTAAGAACGCGACAGAGACAGAGGTACATATCACATGTTTACAGCATTATTCATAGCAGCTGGTTTTAGTGGATGGAACCACTCAGCTCCTCACCACCTCACTCAGAGGAGTGTGCCTCATTTGAGACGGTCATACAGCTTTATGTGCATGTAACATTATGTGAAGTTTATGTTGCAGAATCCTTTAAATCTGACTGGCCCACTAAATGACAGATTATCTAACATTTGCGCCAACAAAATGGCAGTTACGCAACTGACCACTTCGGAAACACCTTGACCCCATTTGTTGAAATACCCACAATTGCAGCTGAAATAAATACGCTGGCAGGTTGGAGGGCGGATTTGGTCTCTATAGTTAGATTTTACATGACTATTGCATCAAATCAGTTAAAATTATATAAAACTACTAAATTTGTGATGGCCAGCCAATCAAATGGCGTGCTGGCATAGCCAGTGGCTAGCTGTCATTACAACAGTTGTACATAATTGGCTGTGGGTTAATTTAGCTAAGCAGCCCTGAAATGAGGATGTTTGGGTTGATTTAATCAAAATTAACATAAAGCAATAATATTTATTATCCTGGGCTGACATAAGCTCAGCCAGCCAAACTAAAATAGCTAAATGTAACTGAACTAAGGTGGGCATGTTCCTGCTGGTTTCCAGTTCTGTGCATCTGTAGATTGTGATTATCCATGATGGGCTTCTCCTTGAGATTTGAGCAGCAGTTTAACAGATTTGCCCACAGCTGTAGTCTGATACTGACAGATATCGCTGCTCCATGATGCAAGGGTATGTCCCATAATTGACAGTGCTGAATGTAGAGCATAAGCAGTGCTGCACTGTTTTTTAGAGGAGCCCTCATTCCAGCTGTTTGGTGCAACAGCACTCAGTACAACAGAGGTAGAATGAACAAAGTCAGGGTGCTGTGTAAAATGATCTGCAGGTCTCATAAAATTGAACATGGAAAAACATCAAATGTTTAAAGTTATTTTTTTTAACATTCCATAAAAAAGATAGCACCAACAAGTCTCCAGAAAGTTTGGACATGGACAAACGGCTGGAAAAGTAAGTGGTACTAAAAAGAAACACCTAGAGGAATATTTTGCAACTAATTAGTTTAACTGGCAACAAATCAGTGACATGATTGGATTAAAAAAATGCATCTTAGAGAGGCAGAGTCTCTTTGAAGTCAAGATGGGCAGAGGTTCAAAATCAATACTGGATGCCTGTGATCCTCTGGCCCTCAGGTGCTACTGCATTAGAAACAGTGATGGTTCTGTAATGGAAATCACTGCATGGACTCAGGAACACTTCTTGAAATTACAGTCTCAGAACAAAGTTTGCTGTGCAGGTTAAAAAGCTATAATGCAAATATGTGAAATGATCCTGAAATGCCACCATCTCCTCTGGACCAAAACTTATTTCGAATGGACAGAGGCAAACTGGAAAACAGTTTTGAGCTACAATATGAATTTTAAATTTAAATTTTGCCCTTCAGACTAAATAAGATAGGGACTATGTGGCTTGTTTTCAGTGTTGAGTTCAAAACCTTGTCGTTCACCAGCTGATAACATTTGGTTCATTGTGAGCTGGAAAATACAACAATGAAGTCCCTGGAGACTGTTAAGAAGGTTGAGTTTCTCTCTTTAAACTCCAACAACTGATCTCCCCAGTTCCTAGATGTATATTTACACAGCAGTGAACATTATCCTACATCTTTTTAGATGTGCTGCTGCCATCAAATCCATCTCCTTCTTTTCTTAAGTCAGTAAATGTCCTCAGTTTATTCTTTTTTCCTCTTTTAGTGCTTTATTTTAAATGAAAAATTCACATGAATACTTGGATTCTTTGTGCTTGACTCTAAGAAAAATCCATTTTTATGTCTGCATTTGTTAATGAAGTGTGTCTTGGAGCAGTAAACATAGCCACCTGCTACTTCATGGTGTTGAAACAAAGAATATGATCCTTTATGACAATTGGAAACATAATAAAAAAAGAAACAAACCTCACAAGTCAAGGGTAATTAGCAGCAAATGTAGTTTGGCTTGGATTTCTTTGCCAGATTTTTTTAAAAGTGATATAAAAGAAGGTGTGATTGCCGTGCCAGAGCAATACAAAGTCTATATTTGTGGTTCAGCGGTTAGTCCAGCTGGGGGCAGTGTATGACTGCAGCTGCTTGATGCTTTCGGAGAGAAAACACAACAAGCAACATGAGTGGCTGCAAACACTGGTCACATCAGACTCAGATGAAGCCTGTCTGCCTTGGAGAGGAGAGCTCATCTGGATAATTTGGAATCCCAGAGGCCTCTTAGGGACCACTAACGTGTGCTTAACGGGAAATTATAGGTGCCACAAGCGAGGCTCAAGCAAAGACGCCACTCGCCTGAGTGAATACGAGAGTAGCTCCTCATTACAAATGCATATTTTGATAGAAGAGCAACGTGGTAATAACTTAGTTATCATAGATACATCAAGCAGATATGACAGAGAAATTAGATGCCTCTGATATTGGAAATGAAAGCCAGGACAAATCCACAGAGTATATAACGCTGTATGGCACAACAAAAACACTTTGGTCTGGTTAAATGACAGACCGTTGAGGAAACATGAAGAGAAGCTGCATATGAAAGAACTCTCAGAGTTCACAGCAGGCCTGTCATTCTGCCATTACAATTGTCACCTTTTTGCAAACCCTAATAAAAAACAAAAATGTCATTTTTGCCTTATAAGGACCAGCCATTGATTCACATGAGGTGCACTCATAAACTCACCGGTCTAAGTGGAGTTTTTGGGCTAAGAGCTGCCAGTCCTTGCCCTTGGCGTTGGCAGTGTCAAAGGTGGCGCAGATCCTCTCACGGATAGACAGGGGGATTTTGAAAGCCTTGGGCCCTGTTTGAGATGTGACGGTGCAGTCTGTCTGCATAAAAAATGGAACCGGCTCCTTTTCACCCTGGCAGGACAGAAGAGAAACAGACTGGCGTTGGACAGGAGGACCAGCTGCTGCCTGGTGCTTGGTCTTAACCAGCTTGGGGTGGCATGTTGGTGAGGAGGGTTCATCAGGTCAGGACCATTTGGACAGCATGTTTAACATTTGCACACAGGGACACTAAACCTTGCAGAAAGGTTGTCATCACTGTTAAACAGATGGTGGTAGAAGCATTGCATTTTTTTTCCTTACCACAGCACCAACAACAACGTTTGCTGAGTTGTCTGCAACTCTTAAAAGCAGTTTGAATCCTGCTTGTTCCATGACAAAGCCAAACTTTCTCTTGCTGTAATCTATAATCCATGAGCTAAAGATGGTTGGGAGTCACGGCAAACTCTAAAAATACTCCGCTGTTTCTTTGCTGCTGTTTTCCTTCAGTGTCATCTGCACGCAGCGAGCAGCAGGAGAGTTACCAGTTCTGATTTAAAAGTGGATTCAGCCCTAATGCCTTTGACTGAGTCGATGCGCACAGTTGACAAATGAAGACACTGATGGACTGTGTTTGGAGATTGAGAAATCATTATGTTCAGTGCATCACACCTTGCGCTGCAGCCACTGGAGCTGTGGCATGACACTCTTTGTTAGGGCTGAGCTCCGAGTGACTTGGTCGAATGGAAAGCTAATGTGACTGCGGTCCGTTTGCTGACGCTGTAAAAGACAACTGCCACACAGCAACATTAAGCTGTCACTCAGCTGAGGCAGTGGAAGCACCAGAAAAACGTGAAGGCAGTCAGGTCCAAAAGTATTTGGACATCGACAGAGTTTTTAATGATTTTGCCTTTGTACACCACCATGACTATAATTCAGTTGACCCCTTGAAAACAAGATGCTTTGCTTAAAATGTCTGTAATTCCTAAATGGTTAATGCCATATTTCAATAAAAAAGTGGAAAGTCCACACCTTGATCCGGATTGTTTTATTTCAAACTCATTGTGTATACAATGGTGTATAAAGTCAAAGTCTTAAAAAAAATCTCTTATTGTTCAAATAATTCTGCACCCGAGGTGAAAATTTGTATTTCAACACAATATCAGATTTGATCAGTAGAAGATGAAATGTCATTTTTCATGATGTTTCCCACAGTTTTCATTCGTTTCAGTGTTGTCTGGAGCTCTATTTATCAACATTCAATTGTAACCTCTTCCTACAGCCGGGTTTAATTGAACCTGACCAGAAACTTTTCTCCACCAGCTGTTGATCTCAGAAACCCAATATAATATTTGCAGAAGAGGCAAGGACAGAAACACGTATCAATTATTTCAGTGACCATCTGAAAATCTGATCAATATTGGGTTAAAACTTTGATGAATGTTCCTGTATGACAGACAGCAGCTGTAAAACTGCTGTGTTGGAGTGGATGACATTGATCCAACCTACTGACCCGCAACGTAAAGTTAGACTTTTGAATATGATGTTGATTTGAATTTTACATGCAGTGCCCATAAATTATTGCTTTTCTTCTTCATATCTTATAAACCCCAATTAATCAACAAGGAGGAATTTAATTAAACCATAAAATGTAATTGTAAACAATATTTCTCCTGTGTGTGACCATGTGTTTTACGAGTGCTGGTGCCCTGAGGGAGGACAAGCACATTTGTGACTGTTCCTCCGCCTTAACATTTGCTGTCAAGGTGCTCTTGAGTGAGGATTTCTAACTCCTCGCTGCTCTACTGGAGCAGCTCGGGGGATGACGGAGGACTGTTACAGCAGGCAGCTACCAGGTGTAGGCACATGTGAATGTGTGGTGGGCTGTTTCCTGGAGCGCATGTCTCCCTGGACAAATAAAGGTTACAAAACACAGCGTAAACAGCGAGAACAGCTGAGTCGCCGGAGTTGGTGCTCGCCATGTTTAACATAAATCTGAGAGGAGAGGAAGACAGGAGCGTCCTCCTCGCTCTATTAATACACAGTTGCAAGCTCAGGAGAGCGGCTGTCAGTGGACACGCTCCAGCAAGGTTACATAAAGGTTGAGCGTGGAAGCAAAAACAGCCCGCAATGCCTCCCGCAGCTGTGGAGCCTCACCTTGGCCACGGCCGTGTAGACCTGCAGAATCTGCTCGTGGCCTTTGACCTGCCGCACGCTGATTTTGCAGGAGAGCTGGGCGGTGGCGGGGTTGTATCTCTCCAGAGAGAAGGCACAGTGCAGGGGCTGCTGGTTGCTGCACCACACTTGGGCGAAGGAGAATTCCTGAGGAGGTGGAAGAAATAAAACAAACAAACAAACAAACAAACAAACAAAACAAAACAAAAAAAAAACAGGACATCAGAGACTGAGCAAATTGCACAACAATATTAACATATGCTTCAAATCAGACGCTTCAGCTCCCCGCTCTACACTGTCACAAGCAGCCACTTACAGTTGGTAAGAATCTTTGGACTTTGAAGTCTCCAAGATTCCTCAGTTTGGCATATTAATGCAGGGAAAGACCCAATAAAGAGATGAAGAAGTCCTGATATGGTATACAAATATAACCTAAATTCTCACACAATGAATTTGATAGCAGAAGCAGCTTGTGGACATAGCAATGTGTTATGTGTGAATAAGGGATGAACTGCTTTTGATGCCTAATTAATTTCCAGAGAACAGGCCCATCTGTGGGGGAATGGCCACGACCTCTGCTACACTTCATCTCAGCCATATCTGTGTATTCAAAGTGGTCTGAATGAAGGCCAGTGTGCTTACTCAAGACTTAACCCTTGTGGCTTTGATCCAAGCTGCCTGGTGCAGCTTACGGCAGCAGATAATGGAGTCTGGGATCAGCTGAGGGGCGGGGGCTCTGAATGTGGAAACCTACAGCTCTCTTCAGTACGGAGAGCTGACTTGATGTATGGCTCCACACTCAGCCATTATTCTGCACCTGCTCTATGAAAGCAGGTTCACGCAGTCTGATGCTGTCGCCGGGCCTTCATAAATAAACTGGTGTAAGGGGGAAGCTGTTTCTGAAACACTTTTACTTTGCATTCGCCTCTCTAAAGGTGATGTGACTATGAAATGGCAACAAAAAGTACAAAACAACCCTCACAGACGGTGCTCAATCTAATACTGTTTGCATCTTAATGTTCCTGCAGACACAACAAACACAAAGCTATTATTCTCTGGTCACGTCTGTCATCAAGATCTTTGTGGGAGTACAATGAGCCTTCAGCAGGATTCTTTTGAAATGAACTGTTTTAAAAACAGCACGTGCAAACACAACTTAGGATGTTGCCTTATTTTTGTTAAAGCACACGTGACGAGGAGAAGATGTGGTGCAGAGAGCAGCCCTGGTGCTCTGTTTGAGATCAGGTGTACAGGTGCAGTTCTGAGGTCTCTGCAGGTTTGGATGTGCACCAAACTGTGACTGTAATTCTGAAACAAAGTAGAGTAACATGCTTCAGCTTGGTTGAAAGTACTTACAAGTACAATGGGAAGAAAATCTATGTGACCTCTTAACTAATTTTCTGCATTAATTTGCCATATAATCTGAAATGATCTTCATCAAAGTCAAACAATTAAAATTCCTTTAGTGTCTGTTGAAACCAGTTCTGCAGGGAGAAGTCCCTTGATGTTAATAGCTGGTCAAACCTCCTTTATGAACAACAACTTCAAGCAAGTGTTTTCAATATCTCTGGGTCAGACCTGCACAATATTTAGTAGGAATTTCTTCTTTTATTCTCACTGTTCTTCTTTACAGAACTGCTTCGGCTCAGAAACATCTGGTGTGCTCTTTAAGTTCTTCCAAAGTATCTCTGTGAGGTAAATGTCTGGGATCAGACAGGACCATCCAGAGAAAGATTTTCTGAAGCCATTTTGTGGTGGATTTTACTTTGATGTTTAGTTTCATCGACCTTCTGCATCCTCCAGCTTCTGCTGAGATTCAGCAGACAGACACCCTGACATTTTCCTGCATTAAAATTAGGGAAATTTGGGAATTCATTTTCCTCTCAGTGGTGACAAATGCTCCAGACTGAGAGAAGTGAAGCAAGCCCAAACAATAATGTTCACTCCAAAACACTTGACTGAGTGTTCTTCCCTAAGCTTCCTTCATGGTGTCCTGCATGGACAACCTGCCTCTTCAAGGACTTACTGCACATGTGCTAGATTCATGAACAGAGGTATTTGTTAGTTCCAGTGGTGTTTGTGTGTGTGTGTGTGTGTGTGTGTGTGTGGATTCTTCTTGACTCACTGAGGATTCTGCCTTGTGCCTTTGTCATCATCTTACCCACCTCTAAGATTACTCATGATGCTAAACTGCCTCTATTTATAGAAGTTTGTTTAACTGTGGACTGATGGACGAACACTCTTTCCAGCCCTACGTGGATCAACTGCTTTTGATCGAATGCCTCCTTTATTATGAAGCACGATTCAGAAGATTTTTTCACGTGCAGTGAAGTACCAGTGAATCATAGCTCCTGCATTGTTTCATTAACTGGACTCCAGGTTTTTCAAACCATTGACTTCTACTATCTTTTCTTCAAGTTATCATGTTATGGGTTCACTTATGTTTCTCCACTAATACTGTGAATGTTTAAGGAGTGTTTTCAATTATTACCATGAAATTCTCATTGTGTAATGATGTGTAATGAGCTTCAGCACATTGTGTTTGTCAATTACTGTCACTTAGATGAAGAGCAGATTACATTTTATTGCACATTAATGTGGAAAAACTTTTATTTCCATAGGGTTCGCTTGTTTATTGTTTGCTAGTGTTTTATAAGCAATTTCTAAATCAGTTCTTTGTGAAGAAAATACTCTCTTCAAGGTTATCCACTTTCAAAAGATAAATTCTGCTGAAGAAATATGGTAACCATAGTAACAAACAGCTTGTCCAACTGTCTCATTGCACTTTTGACTGTCACTAAAATACATTTTCCACCATATGCGCAAAGTAGCTCGATCATTGTTCTGTGTTCTGTTGCAACACTGATGTGATATAAATTCATGTTGGATGAACAGCAACATCTTACTGCATGATTAGTGCAAGTTACAGTTAAATTTACAGCCCCCACATGTAAATTAACAGTCAGTGAATGTATAACAGTACACAACTGCAGTTTATCATCATAAAACAGTATTTTGTGAGAATCCAATAGTGTAGTGGGTTGCTGAATTGATGACAATGCCTCTTTGAACACAGATGGGCTTTTGTTAAAAGCGTCCTCTCTGCCCGAAGATATGCAGATTTGGGAAGCAGAAAATGAGTTAACATGATTCAGAGGAAACTTATACACCACAACACCTTCCTCAAGCACTGCAGCGATAGCAAGTGATGTTTGTCCTCACAGTTCTGTTGATTTAGTGGAGATATTTACATGCAAATGTAATAATCCAGATTGCTCATTATAAAACCCTAGCAGTGATTTTAAGACTTCACTTTTTAATGCATAACTCCAAAAACTGCTCTCAGTGTTAGGGATCCAAGCTGCAGGAACCATATTGTTTTTGGGGGGATTATTATGCAGAAATCACAAGATCTAACAGCAACCAGTCTTGATATGTTCCTGAAATAAGACTGATCCCTCTGTCTGTAGTGGCACTCTGATAAGAGAACTTCAGTTTCAGCTCATATCTCAGGAAACATGTGGGTTAGTACAAACATAACCATACAATCCAGGATAAACCCATCCATTCCCACCAATTTCTGCCTTGCAAATTTTCTTTCAAGAAGCAGAAAATGTGAGTCAAATGAACCAGTCTGAGTTCATTCAAAAGATATTTATGAAACTTAAGATACTTTCTCTACATACAGTGGTAAACAAAAACTTTTTGAGTTGTTTGTTTTGCAGTTACATGTTAGTCAAACCTGTGGGCGTGGCACCTAAAGCACCAGTTGGCTGACTTCTTTTAACAACCAATCAGATTTAAAAGGGCACTACAGATTCACTTATACTGGCAGATGTAAAAATAATTTCACAAAAATTCAATTTCAAAAATAATTTGTTAATTCCCAAAGGGAACTCAATTTTAATTCATGACTTGGGAGGTGAAGGCTATAGGTTGTTCTTATTATCTCATGTATCTTATCAAATCATATGGTTTTATAATTACATTCCTCTCCCCTCAGTGTTTCTAAGTCACTTTTTCATAAAAAATAAAATAAAATAAAATAAAGTAGACAAGCTCTTTCACACATTTGCCATACATTTTATCCACAGAGAATTGATGAAAATGTATAAAAAGTGACTGATATGGAAATTAAAGTCTCGACTCTCAGAGGTTCCATGGTCAATATTGTAAAACTTTGTAAAATAAAGTGACATGCCTTCAAATTACAAATTATGCTTGGTAAGAAAAAAAAAAAAGAGAAATGTTGCGTTTGGTTCTGTGAGAAGAGAAGAACAATGGTGGAGAGACTCCCGTGTGTTGCTGTTTGTTGTCTCAGCCGGTGTGACCAATTTTAATTATAAATGGCAGCAGTCAGTGAGCATTCTGCTTCTAATAAAGTCCTTTTAAGTTTAATGGAACTTGTTCATAGTTTAGCCAGTCAGTTTTTCAGAGGGCACTTGGAGCCAATTACCCTCTGAGTAGGTATTCTTATTTTCTCTCAAAACAGCTCTCAAAAGGTCATGCAGGGCTGTGCAACATGGCAGTTAGTTTGCTGTGATGGAAAATCTGCTTCCTGCTGTAGTTATTCATGGCAATAAAAGAATAAACCATCATAATGACAAGAACAGATTCGTTTACTCATTGAACAGTCACAGCATTATTAAGCCTATGACTATAATTAAACCATTTATACCTTTTAAATCATTTGAAGACATGAAGGCGGGCAAGAAAAGAAGTACTAATGAATGACGAGTAAGAGTTGGAACCTTAATATAAGAATCTTATAGATTTCCTTGAAAAAAAAAAAAAAAGCAGTGTTTGATAAGTGAAAATGAAGGAGGATCATTAATCCCACCAAGGTCAACACTGTGATCAAAAATAAAATCAGAATTCTGCAAATTATGATCGACAACATTGTATGTTGCCTCTGCTGTGTGTTCTCGTGTGCTGCCTCCTGATCACCTGACATGTGGTAAAGGGTTTGATGCTCCACAGGACCTGGGGAACATCCTGGATCGACACCTGGAGGCTGAAGGTGTTCGCTCGGAAAGGCAACATCTTTGGCTCCTCGAGGAGCTGACCCCCTCTGGTTCTCTCTGCAGCCACCACTCCCTGAGGAGGAGGAGTTGGAGCAGGAGGGTGTGAAGATGATGAAAGGGAGGAAAAAGAAGAGGAGGGAAAAGAACAGAAGGAAAGGGACAGAAAAGCAAATTAAAAGCAGGGAAGGGGAAAATATGCTTGAAAAAGACAAGACAGGGAAATGAAAGTAGGAAGGAGAAATGGTCATGAGAGAAGAAATGAAGAAAAACATAGGAAAAGGGAAAATAAAATATTAAAAACGAATTGTAACATGATTATCGAAGAGAATACAAATCCAAGAAGCTTCCTTTTATTTCAAGCTTTCTGCACTACGTTTGCATATCAACACAAACACCTGTTACTAATCCTTCCCTCTGTCACATTCGCTAATTGACTCGTCTCAAATATTAATGCAGAAGCATGCTGCCATGAAGTGACATCCCATCTCCACTGAACAAATCCTACAAGTTGCGCTCCTGCATTAGTATCACAGTTGCAGCTCTGACATGACAGAACGAAGCCTGAGCCTAATGCCACGGTAATGTGTGTGTTAGGAGGGCGGAGATATGTGGGCAGACGTCAATCTCTCAAATAGCATTTGTGATGATAAAAGAGGCCTTTGATTGTGGCTTGCAGGTATTCATCTGTCATCAAAGCTCAGCACCACATCTGACCTTTCTATCCATGGCCACCTAAATCACGAAAGGAAGGGCCTGAAAACAGAGCTGCGACTAACAGCAGGCTGGGCTGATTGATACTGATGAATGTGTGCATGCAAGAGCTTCTTGATGCTTATGTGTATGTTTACATGAGGCCCTGCAGGAAAGCATGCTGATGGTACACTCTATTGTCAGTGCTCTAGATTAAATGGAAATGGATGACATACATTAGACGTGAGTCTGCAACTCCCCTCTGTCACCTGTTTTCTTTAAAACTCTTAGTTATAGAGCAGCCAAACAACGGTGTGACGCCTGTTGGACCCTCACTAAGGATTAACGTTATCTTTTGACTCTTCCAACTGTCCAGCTCTACAGCCAACTTAAAGATCAGTTGAACAAAGGACTCAATGTATGGAACATGTCACATAACTTGACATCCTCTTGTGAAAGCCACATCATGAGCGTAACATTTAGGCTGACATACAGAAGAAATTCTATAAAAGAACAGATCTGTGATTTAATGTGTGTTTAAATGATCAACATGGACTAGATTTTCACATTACCATTTTTCAGGATAGAGGAATCTTGTGAAACTGCAGTTATATGCATATATATTGGTTTGTTTTTGTTGTGTTGTGTTTACTGTCTTACCTCATTTATCCACTTTTACTGTTTTTTTATTTAGAAGTGTTAAATAATACTTTTATTGTAGGTTTATTTATTTATTTTTTGTAGTCCCTTTTTATGTTCATGACTTCTGACACAAATATGATCATTCTTGGTTAAGTGGTTATGTGTATTTATTACAGCAGATATGTTTTGTGTAGGAAATATGTCAGAAGATTAATTATGAAGTTTAGAAATTTCATACTTAAATTAATCTTTTTTTGAGTTGTCTGATAGCTAAAAAGCTGTTATTTCTCTGTCTGCCCAGACGTGCAGAAGGGGAGACGATGAATTCAAACTTACACTGTATTGATTGGCCGAGACGCCGTGGCCCCCAGCTTGCTTTGCCACAACCCAGGTCACAAAACTGCCCAGCTCTTGCTGTCACTCACTTATCTTCTCTTTTTTACTTTTTAACTTCTCACTATCTTTCTGTTTTACTTTAAAGATCTCTCT
This sequence comes from Arrhamphus sclerolepis, assembly GCA_037176975.1. Lineage (NCBI taxonomy): Eukaryota > Metazoa > Chordata > Actinopteri > Beloniformes > Hemiramphidae > Arrhamphus > Arrhamphus sclerolepis. Next base: position 11,391 of record JBAMYA010060557.1, on the reverse strand, counting down.
TCTCTTCCTTTTTCCTTTTTTTGCTATCTTTTACTTTTTCTTGGCACCCTTGTATTTATATTTGCAATAATTTTTAATATTTTGTTATTAATTTGCCAAGTTAACATTTTTGACCACAACTTTTGTTCCTTTTTGGTCAGTTCTTGTAATATTTTTCTTAAGCATAGCCGACAAGATTTACTCTTTTCTTCACAAGTAACGAGTAAAGTGAACTGTCACATTACGCTAATGCAGAGACCTAGACTTTTGGGTGTGTGGGCAGGTTGAAGAAACTCAAGAGTTCCTGCCACAGCGATCCTGCTTGAGTGCTGGCTACCACCCTGCAGGTGACGTCACCAAAGGCCACTGGAGAAGATCCAGGGACCCAAAGGCCAAGCCAGACTGGGGGAAGTCCACCTCTGCACCGGCCTGTAGTTGCCACAATCGGTCTTCATCACAACTTCTGAGTGGTAGGACAGCTGTAACTTCTGACAGCTGGCTGGTGCAATTATTGAAGGGGAAAAAAACCTTCCTCTTTATTTTTACAAACACGCTCAACTTTGTTACGATCAGGAAACCTCAACATGTGTTAACATGTTTTTCCTCTTTCCTTCTTCTTTTTCCTTTTCTTTTTATTATTATCATTATTATTATTACTGTCCCCAAATCCCCTCCCACTCTTTTCACTTCTTTCTTTTTAAAAAAAAAAATATTCCTGTTATTTTCTAATTAATTTGAAAACATCTGAATTAATTATCTGAAAAGTTATTTTGAACTTTTTTAGAAATTTTTTTTACTCGTATTCTACTTCCGACTACATATCACATTCTTTCACTGTTTGGGTATCTTCGACGACGTGTTTCTTTTAATAAATATTCATTATCTTATTGGTCGTTTTTTGTCTTCCATGGTATTCAGACCTCACCAGGTTAGAATTACGATTCAGATGAGAGATTGATACATTATTTTACAGATTTCTTTCCCTTTTAGGAAGAGTGGTGCCCCAACGAGTTTAATTAATTGATAATGAATCAGTTTCTGCTGTTTTACACAATAAGCATGATTGATATATGCATGCCTTAGATCCACAGTTACAACTGAGGGCATGTTGCAATGTAAAGCAACAATGTTCACAGAAGCGGCAAACCATTTTAGTAGATTTAACATATTTCTGCATATTGCAAATTGTGAAGCTGTTCATGAACTACGTCCTAGTCATATCCTGTGTTTCTGAATCTGCTTCTAAGTGGCAACAATGGGCCATGGCATGTGGAGAAGCAGAAGCAGAAGCATAACAGGACTTTCATCTGTTATTAACTTAATAACTATTAATCGTTTAATCAACTGATGATTTTTACATCTTAAATTAAAAAGAAAAAAAAAAAAGATCCAGCTGTCTCCAGCATCATCGCAGCGTCAAAGTATGGGCAAACCCTGCTTTTACTCAGCATCATCACCGACATGTAATGTACTAACATTACTCCGTCAAATGCTCTGAACAGATGAAGCCTCAGTAGGATTAATGCTGACCGAGTAGTGGGCTGAGCCAAACTGGAACATTAATGACAATATTTCCATTGTAGAGATGTATAACTTGGTAGTATTGGCCAGTAAATGTCTGGGAGTTTTGGACCTTCTTTTTTTTTTTTCTTTTGGACAAAACTAAAAGTAACATCTAAATAACATCTAAAAAACTTGATGAAGACTATATTTTGTAACCCGGGTCTTAAATGTTACCACAGTGATGAGATAGTTTGGGTCATTCTTAGTCAGATATCACCTGCTTAAGCAGGTAAAACTTTTATTTCATCTGGAGATTTAAAATGGTTGCACAAGACATATAAAACAAAGAAAACAAAGGAATACTGCTCGTATGCAATAATTTTTACTGTACGAGGATGAAGCCTGCGTAATTTGGAGACTTTAATATGAAAAGTTACAAGATAACAATGTGCTATTCTGAATTTCTACCTTAAAATGATCCAATTTTTGAAATTCAGGATGGGATTATAGGGTTGACTCAAAATAAATGGCAGATTATCAAAACTAATGCAAGTTATAACTGACGAATTTCTAAAGTTTTAAATCTTTTCAAACTAATCAAATACCACAAATTAAATTAGTTAACTTTAAATTAGTTTTTTTTTTTTTTAGTACATTTTCAACATTCAAGTGACAACTTCCAACAAGAGAGTGTTAATTTTAACACTTCAGCTCCTGTAATTAGAGGCCACACTTGCCATCCATGCATGAGTGTGGGAGAAGAATGTGGAACTTTTTCTGCAAATTGTGAGTTTAAATCATGTGGGCATTGGTATGCTGGTATGCTGGTGTCACTGGCAATTTGCATGTAAGCAGCTCTCGCAAATCACTTTTGTGAAACAGGCCCCTGGAGATGTGATGTTGTCTCATTTGAAGCTGTTATGATGCCATCTGTGAGGAGATCTCTAAACTGTTCTCCATTTGCTGTTTGATGCATTAAACATTCAGCGGTATGTGTTTTGGAGACATCATTGTCTAAAAGGAACGAGGTCAATAATGTTACAGTTCAATGGTGGTCTGAGTGGAAGCTAAATAGTAATGTTGGCATTTTTTCTGATATGAATATGTCGTATTTCCAGACTGAAAGTGGCGGAGGTGTATCCTTTTTGCTCATTTGCACAGGACTTCTTTGATTTTGTTGTAAAACAGACTCATAGTACATTAAAAACAAACAAACAAAAAAAACCAAAACAACTAAACGTTCCTCTACTGTTTTAAGATATGGCAGTATAATATGGCACTAACATATACTTGTCTTCTTGCCTTTAGATGAAGAAACACCTTCCTTTCACAAATGTTTGTGTTGCTTCCTGCTGATCCCGAGTCTGCTATGTGACTGACTTTGTCCCAGAGCTCAGAAAAAACCCTCAACTATGCTGCAAACAGAGAGGAGCCCAAGGGACATGCAAAAGTCTGGCATCTGCTCGGCAGGCTGGGATTTCATAAAGCAAGCGCTGAGATGTATTTTAAAACCAGCTGCCACCAACTGCTGCCACATGACAGGGAGAGGCTGGAGTCAGTCATGAGGTCCAGCGGGCTCGTTTCGTTAGTCAGGTCTCTCTGGGGAGGAAGGGAGTTTGATGTTCCTGATACTTGCTGATGGGAACTCATTGCTCACAAACTATGCACTGCATGAGTGAAGGAGAGTCACACAAACACAAGAACGATAACAACAAAAAAAGGAATGTTTTCATAACATTTTGAATGGCAGTAATTATAGCATGACAGCCTCAGTCTAAAAGCACAAGAACAACATCTGCCACAACACTGCAGTTTGGTTGTCTAGTGGTCATGAACATGTATCTGCAGACTGCTGAAGTGATTCTGTGTCCTTAGGGTTAGCGTTAGCTTTGTGAAGTCAAAAGATACATTAAAGACCTTCATCAAAGTGAAATATGATAAACTCACTCAAAATGAAGCAGCCCCGTTTGATTATTTTAAAGGTTTAAATGAAAATATGAATAAATAATTTAAAAAGAGAAGATTCATTTTAAATATGTGTGTTTGGACATACGTTTCCTCGACTATACTTTTGCCAAAAATCCACATTATCCTAAAGTTTTCAAATATTATTTTCCATGCTAGAGACCACACAAATTGAAATAATGCAAAATACAAATAATCTCACATGTAACGTAGACTACAAAATTTTGATAAATATATGCTGGAGCAGACCTATGCACTAAGTACTTGTCTTTCAGGGTACTGAGAGTGATTTCTCCTCGAGAGGTTCTTTTTGTTTGGTTTGTTCTTTGGTTTTATTATGTTTTTGGTTTTTTTTTTGTTTGTTTTTTTTGCCACATTTTGCAGTGGACATTTTGACGAAGAAGAGCAGTATGCTGTTGGATTTACATAAAGACTTAAGCTAAAAGTCACTGTTGACTCAATGCTAGAAACCCACGAGCCTGAACTGTTGTAGTAAGTAAACTGTCCATATTGAGTTGCTGACCAGCCATGAGGTGTTGAGGTTATGCATTTAAGGTAGCTGACACCTATATCTGCAATTTTTACTATGCATGCACTTGTTTTTTGTGCTTTCAGCACAAGAACTGCAGCCAGCCACAGTTTTATAGGGATATTTTTAGCCCCTAATGGGAGCTTTCTTCGCATGAGGGGAACGTTTTCTGACGCAACTTTACAGTGACTGGTCAAAACAACTGAAAGAACCGAACCTTACAGTAACTGGTGCAGACAATTACAGCGATCATCTGCATGTAAGCGCAACACAGAGATCTGCTGTTACAAAGAACAACAGCAACAACAACAACAACAAAAAGACTTTCTAACGCAGAGTGTGTGAAAAGTCAGCCGTATACACAACAGCTCATCGAAGATTAGAGCAACTGTGATGTGTAGGATATATACAACTGCTAATGCAGGATTTATGGCATGATTTTCACTGGTCTACCCCTGCTGGTTACCCATTACACCATTTCAGCTTTCTGAGTTGTGTGGTGAACACAACCGGAAAAAGAAAAAGTCCAAAAAGTATATTACCATTTGTAAGTTATGGAGACTGGAAATTCCCCAGTGAGCCTTGAACTCTGTATTGCACACACAGAGTAATATATGAACCCTAATCAACATGAAAATGTTGATTTCTCTTTAATCTTGTCATCTAAATTATTTTACATTAGCTGCAGGCACTTTGTAGATAGAGGAATTATATGCTTCCAGTTAAATACATTACTACAGCTACATTTGAAAAACAGCATTGCCTGTACATGAAGAAACCGCTTCCATTAGAGAGATGATAAAGCATAAGGAAAACAGCACCTCCTCAATTACTGAGCTAAAGAAAAGGGGTGAAACAGTAGACTGAGTATTTATCCAGTCCTCCTCCCACCTGAAAGGCGTGTGGCGTGTCGTCTACACAATACACGCGCAGGCTGTAGTTAGTAGAGCCAGCCTCCATGCTCCCAAACACAGCCAGCTTCAGTCTCTTGACAGCAGACTGTGTCAGGGGTTCACCCACCAGGGTGTACGAGCCCGGCTGGTCAAGCAGGAGGTGGCAGCAGGTCGAGTCCATTAAGCAGTAGCAGGAAGTAGAGTCTTCATCCACTGACATCACTTCCTGGAACAAAGAACAAACAGTGCCCCTTTAAAGACTTTCATAAAAGGTTAATTGAATGAATATTTCCATCCGCTGAAATTTTAAGGCCCTTTTTAAAAGCTAAATTACAATGTGTTGGTATTTTTTTAAAGGAGAAATAACAGCAGAGTACTCTGATGCATCTGAAGGCAAAGCTCTCTGTCACTCATCTGACTCATGGCATTACAGCTGCACTCGTTAATGTCACACTGGCAGATCAAATACCTCTCAAACAATATCAACTCATCGGCTTACATGCACACAGCCTCATCTATTTGCAGTTATTTGTGTTGATGACTTCATAAGCATCTTTAAAAATACTTTCTGGCATATTTTTCACTTCTGATTCTGATGTGTCACTGAATGTTAGAGACAACTTTGGAAACAACAGTAAAACAGCAGAACAACTGTTTGTCTGGATTGTCTCTGTCCTTACACCTCATCTGAGCTGGCAACAACTTTATCTAACTTTATAAAGCATCAACCTGTCTCCTAGATGCCAAACTAGTCAGACTGTTCAAAGAGGCTTTTTCCTTAATTAACATTCCCATATTGATGCACCCAATTTATCTTTATTGACAGGTAATGTGCCCCTGGCTTTTAAAGTGGCTGTAATTAAAACTCTACTTAAATAAACCTAATCTTGATCCAGGAGTGTCAGCCAGTAACTGACCGTAGTTCCTCTTTATTTCTAAAGCTGTTGTAGAAAACTGCAGTGAATTATTTTTGCAACCATGAGCACAGAAGTGGGTGTTATCCAATCAAAATAAACTTTGCTCCCCTGTGTCGTTGCATTTGATAAATAAGGGATGTTTTAATGAGCACCTCTGCTTAAAAAAAAAAGAAAATCAGGGAAGTGATGTATCTGCATGCATAGACATGAGGTCTCACAATATCCCAGCCATGGACTTTTATAAATATCAAATTTGTGATGCAGAAACAGCTGATTTTCAGTTAATATCAGCTCTGATTTTACATGGCTGTAAGCTGAAATGGTAGATGGCGTGATGAACTATTTTAAACCCATGAGACATTATGAATTTCCATTTTAATAACAGCACTGTGATTATATTATGATTTCATTTGAAGTTGAAGTTGGAAAAACTTTGTTCAAGTTTGAAGTTGCGCTTTGAAAAACTTGGGACAACCTTAATCAATTAGAATTAATAAAACCTTATCTGTGTTTGAGACACTCCAGACAGAAGAAGCCTTCAGCTGTGATTCTTTACTCAGCAAGCAGAGAGCTGCATGGATATCACAGCAATAAAACTGTGCAAATTAAATTCTGCATGTATTGAATGTGCTGTTTAATAATATGGCAGGTAATACAGTATAAGACGGGTTTAAAACACAAGGCTAAAAAAAAAACAAAAAACAAAAACACCCTGGTTAGCAGGAGTCTCAGGAGAATGTAGAAAACCAATTCTTACATGAGTGATGTTGTTGGTACATAGCAGAACAAAATATAGTCATTATAAACAATAGTGTTTTATTTATGAGACAACAACAGCATCCAGAGAGTCCCTCATTACTTCCAACTGAAATGAAGGAATCTATTTGTTACCTTTCTTCTCCTTAAAGACTAACTTCAAGTAAAATATAAGCAAACAAAAGCTGACATTAATAGAAGATATGTGGAGGATCAAGCCAGCATGAAAGCTTGCACTGTGACAAAATAATCCAGACAGAAAGGGGAAGAGAACTCTAAATTCACTCTCAAATATGTTCTCATGGTTTTTCAACCCTTATCACAATATTGTCATGCAATGCATTGCAATCCCCTACCTGGCACAGAGACAGGATCCATGTGATGATACAATTTAATGAGGAGCTGTGAGACCGAACGGCGTGCTAACACACAGCTTGAGGAGCCGTCTTTGCACCCTCACAAATAATCACAAGTTGACTGACAAAACTCCAATTAAAAGTCACGTTTACCAGCAGTTGTGTCATGCATGATGGCAAATCTGCACGCTCACTGCTCGTTTGTTTCATGCCACCACCAGCTACATCACAGAACTGTCCTCTTGGCATATCTCATTATTTCATGCTTGGGTATACACTCTGACCTGTTCTGACCTTTCTAAAGGTTCAAAGTTCTATTGGTGACCCGATAAAACCGCATGGAATTTCAGTATTTTTCAACTTGTGAACAGGTTCTGATGGTAGAAACACAGTGACAGTGAAAATACTTACTTACTTACATGTTCTGTTTGTGTGGATCATGTGATGGTGTGAGAGTTTTGGGGCTCGATGCTAGCTGACACGTTCTGAAATGTATTTGTAAATGTGAGCTGTGAGTCATAGCCACTGCTGGGTTAGAACCTTTTTCCACCAGTGATTCCAGTACTGCTTTGGTGTCAACGTCAAACTGAGAACCAGTTCTACCCATTGATAATGATTTATAATGTAGCACCACAGTGTAAAGTAAGACACAAAGTTTTCTTTCTCTGTATTTTGTGGTAGAGCTAAGGAAACCCTTTCCTGTTTTTTTCTTATCTTTTTGTAGTAAATCTGATTAAAAAAAAACAAAAAAAAAAAACATTGATAACAGAATAACGAGAGAGAATCCTTAACTATCGTCACAGTCAGATGTTTACTCACTTTTTACTAGGATTCTCGTGGATCATACTTTGGGTCTCTGTGAAGCATCTAAAGACAACATGTATTGTTATAGATACTATATAAATCAGACTGAATTGAACTGAACTGAATTAAAACAAGTATGTTCAAATATAAAGAGCAGAGAGCCATCATTTCCACTCAGGGAGGCAACAGCTTCAGTGTTTTGCTTAGACAAACATAATTTTGCTGGCTGAAACAGAGAAGAGAGGATTGTGAAACGCACTGAAGCTGGAGGGCTGCCATGCAACAAAGTAAAAACCATGATAGAAAGCCAGCTGAAAGTCGCACATGAGAACAAAGATCTTAATTTTAGAAGACGTCCCGTGGCGTGATGAGACACTTTTTTATGCACTGGTGATAATGATCATTGATACACTGAACAAAAAAGATAAACACAACACTTTTACTCCCATTTATCATGAGCTTAACTCTCACTCTCTCTATTCTATGTACATAAAAGGTCTATTTCTCTCAAATATTGTTCACAAATCTGTCGAAAACTGAGTTAGTGAGCACTTCTCCTTTGCCGACATAATTCATCCACCTCACAGGTGTGACATATCAAGATGCTGATAGAGAGCATAATTATTGCACAGGTGTGCCTTAGGCTGGCCACAATAAAAGGCCACGATGTGCAGTTTTATCAAACAGCACAATACCACAGATGTTATAAGTTTTGAGGGAACGCGCAATTGGCATGCTGCCTACAGCAATGTCCACCAGAGCCGTTGCCCGTTAACTCAAGGTTCATTTCTCTACCATAAGCTGTCTTCAAAGGTGTTTCAGAAAATTCTGCAGTACATCCAACTGGCCTCACAACCGTAGATCATGTATAACCATACCAGCCCAGGACATCCACATCCAGCATCAGCATCCAGGTCTTCACTTCCAAGATCGTCTGAGAACAGCACCCATACAGCTGCTGAAATAGTTTTGCATAACCAAAGAATTTCTGCACAAATTGCCAGAAGCCGCCTCATCTGCATGTTCGTCATCCTCATCGGGTTCTTGACCTGACTGCAGTTTGTCGTGGTAACCGACTTGACTGGGAAAATGCTTGCATTTGATGGCGTCTGGCACTTTGGAGAGGTGCTCTCTTCACGGATGAATCCCGTTTTTCACTGTTCAGGACAGATAGCAGTGTGGTGTCATCTGGGTTAACGGTTTGCTGATGTCAACATGGTGAATCAAGTGGCCCATGGTGACGGTGGGGTTATGGTATGGACAGGCCTATGTTATGGACAACAAACATAGGTCCATTTTATTGATGGCATTTTGAATGCACAGAGATACCGTGACAAGATCCCAAGGCCCATTGTTGTGCCATTCATCCATGACCATCACTTCATGTTGCAGCATGATAATGCACGGCCCCATGTTACAGGGATCTGTACATAATTCCTGGAAGCTGAAAACATCCCAGTTCTTGCATGGGCAGAAGTTTCACCCACTGAGCATGTTTGGGATGCTCTGGATCAGCATTTACGACAGCGTGTTCCAGTTCCTGCCAGTATCCAGCAACTTTGCACAGCCATTGAAGAGGAGTGGACCAACATTCCACAATCCCACAATCAATAACCTGATCGACTCTACGCAAAGGAGATGTGTTGCACTGCATGAGGCAAATGGTGAGCACACCAGACACGGACTGCTTTTCTGAACAACAAATATGGTAACACTTCACATCTTAGAGTGGCCTTTTACTGTGGCCAGCCTAAGGCACACCTGTGCAATAATCATGTCTAATCAGCATCTAGACATGCCACACCTGTGAGGTGGATGGATTATCCCAGCAAAGGAGAAGTGCTCACTGACACAGATTTAGACAGATTTGTGAACAATATTTGAGAGAAATAGGCATTGTGCGAACATAAAACAAATCTTTTAGTACAGCTCATGAAAAATGGGAGCAAAAAACAAAAGTGTTGCGTTCATATTTTTTATTCAGCGTATGACTGAAGCTTGTGGAAGACTAAATGGGGAAAAAAAAACATTTGTATTTAACATGATGGGAGCCAGAACAAAAAGCTTCAGGAAAAACATCACAAGCCTCACAACATAGACTACAGTTCGGACAAATGATCATATTTGGATTTGCATTTGTCATGATTCAGAGAAAAGCAGAGAGGAACATAATTGTTACCCTCATATGTTAGATCAGACAGTCAAAAAGGGCTGGTGAAGGACACATTCACTCTCTCTCACACCTACGCACTGAAAAACAAAACAAAACAAAAAAAAAACAACACTAACACCTAAAACATATATATATATATATATATATATATATATATATACAACTTTAAAAGATTCTGCCAAATTATGGCATTAACTATTAATATACGTATATGCAGACAGAAGACAAAAAAACAAAACATTTGAAGTGAAAAGAAAAGAAATGCTGCAGTGCAGTGATAATTTCAATGATCTTTTTCCATTTCAGGGTACGTCTGGAACTGTGTCACAGCTCGTGAGGATAAAAGAAACAAACAAACCAAAAAACAAAAAGCAAAACAAAAAAAAACCAAAACAAAACAAAGTAAACAAACAAAGTTGCATGAAACTAAAACACAGTGGGACCAATTTAGCTCCTGCTGGCAAATGAAGTTTATCACCTCAAATATTACAATCAGCGGTGCTCTGCTTCGCTGCTAAGAGATGAAATGTTACCACTTTGTTCCGATGCATTTGTGTCAGGTGGTAGGACTCCTGAGGATTACTTATGTTTAGACCTTTTGTGTTTATGCTTCCTGCATCCTCATAAGCACAGCTTTAACACACTGAATTATGGTAGTGAATAATAATACACTTTAGGCGGGAATGTTGAGGACTCTACTGTAAGTAATGTGCATGTTAATGACTGCTGAATTGAGGAGAGTTTAATGGTACTATGCATTTGCAGGTATTATACAAATTTCTCCCCTTTCTGTCTGTCTCTTGAGGTTAAACCTCAGTGATTAGTCTTTCTTTCGAACCCAGAAGCCTGAAGGATCTCAGTGCCCTTTTAATATTAGAGTGAAATCTCAAAGTGACATGAATCTTGAATTCAACTGTACCCCCCTCTGCTTCCTTAGTCCCTACTCAGAGCTACTGCACATCATCAGAAAAATACCCAGTTTTACTAAAAATTAAAAAGAAAAAAAGTCTCATCTTTTGTCACACAGAAGGCAAGTCGAGAATGCCTTTAGAAGACAAGGTAACATAAACATAAAAACTGAAGGCAAAAAGATATTGGCAGAAAAATGAGCATGAGCTACATTCTTCTCTGCAGCAGCATCAGTGGACAGCTCATGTAGTGATTACATGGACAATAGGAACATAGAACAAATGAAGGAAAAAGGGGTCAGGCAGTAACTTATTTTATGTAATTTTGCATCCACTTATGTTCAATATTCATCTTTTGTCAAGTACAGAGAGTTGTTCTGCATTAGTGCAGAAAGACGTCTAGTTTGACTTGAGCTTCTGGAGAAAGCCTGTTTAGGTCATGACTAACTGCACTGTAAGTGCAGACGTTTATCTCAGATAAGAAGGCAGAAAGATTCCAATGCGTTTTAGATGAAGGGCACTTTTCTGCTCTAGGCATTATTTATACATGCAAGTACTAAAAATCTGGATTCTGGAAACAAATCGCTCAAAGAAACACTTGACATTTG
>JBAMYA010060547.1:0-28219 GCA_037176975.1 Arrhamphus sclerolepis | reverse complement strand
TCACACACAAGACGTGCTCTGTCTCTGGATTATTGTGCCTGTAGTTGAATACAATCTCATATTTATACTAAGCAGCTAAACCCAGTATGCTGCTTATGTTCTACAACTCATGCAAAATGGCAAAAAAAAAGTTTTTTTTTTGGTCTCGGCCTTGGTCTTCAGCTGAACTCGTCTTGGTCTTGATACTCTCTGGTGTCTTGGTCTCGGTTTAGGCGGTCTTGACTACAAGTTTACCCAGCAGCCAGAACACACGTGTGTGTCTTATCACTTTCTCATACCGCTGGGAGTTTAGTTTGTTCAGCTATCAAGTGAATTTTATCAACATGAAACTGCAAATTGCAAAACCTTTAGTTGACAGATTGCTCACCGCAGACATGTAAAGAAAAAGAAATTTCCACACTTCAACATTAAATTATGGTGCTGCAAATTTGAGGCACCTGACAGACTGCACTGTGTCACCACCAGTGAGTTATGACCTGACAGCGAGTTACAAAAACCCTCTGGTGAGAATGGTGATAGCTTAAACTGCATGTTAAGCAGGAGTTTTCAATTTAAAAAGCTGAGAACAAGACACCAGAATGAAAAAGGAAGCGCAGATATTAGCTTCAGATCGCCCCCCAACCCCCAGCTGTCCTCTGATCAGCCAGCCAGAGCAGCAGGACATGATGTCAACATTAGTCGTTTCACCTAAATCTAAAATAAATAAAAAAATCTTTTTAATATCAAACTTGTCAAACAAACCATAAAAAAAGCCTTGTTTCCCAGCAGCAGATTGTGAACTGAGTCAGAGCGCTCAGTCTGAAGATTGTTCTCCAATAAAACCTGAGTACAGTTCAGCAGCAGGCCTCTTGGTTTATGGGAAGGATCTTTTAATCGTCTCCTCCGTCCCTGCGCCACACGGTAATATAAAAGAAAACATTCAACCGTGTTCTCGTTGGTGGCCACTGGATGGTGACTCTCAGAGAGAAATGAGCTTTTGTCTTTGTTGGCCTGTTGGACTTTGGCTTGAGGTTTGGACCGCTGTGCCAAGCAGTCCAGACCGCCCAAATCAAGCGAACAGCTCTCTGCACCGCTCCAGTTCTCTGCTTGGAAAAAAGAAAACAAGATCTAAGGAAGTAAACAAGTTGCTCCTCATTATTCAGCGACTGGTGTGTTCTTTTCTTTGATTCAGTCAGAGCTTTTCTTTTGGTGACTTATAGTTTGGTGATCAGAGTACTGAACGCTGTCACATCAGTCTAATCAGAGCTTTGTCCCTTTTTCTCTTGTTAAAAATCAGTTATTGTGGTGGTTAAGAGAAATTGGCATGGACTGCATAAAGACAACTGGACAAACTCTGCTTGTGACATCAGCCAGAGGTTGGAGAAGAGTGGTTTTGAAGTCCAGCTGAGTGAACTCTGGATGTTTGCCGTCTCGCCAGGAGCCGAGTCAGTGGAACCATGATTAGTCCAAAAAGTGGGCAAACGGACAGAACGACCAAGAGTGGTAGCTGGTTGGAACGTGCCCACCTTGATTCAGTTACCACAAGCTGGATATTTTAGCACATGCTAGCCCATGATGCTAAATAGGTTAGCATGAGTTAAACTCAGCTAAAATGCGTGGATTTGACCATCTTTTCTCCTGACGTTTTCAGGAACACCCAAAGCTGATCTTTTAGTAGAACCGACCAGACAGAAGGCTTTATTATCACTAAAATAAGAATGATTATGCTCTGTTAGGGCTTTATTCACGGCTCAGAGGTCAGGTTCACAGATAAGTGCTAAGTTGCTAAACTGATGACATCATAATCTAGTCTGACTGGCTCTAATTGACCATAATCTTGTGGTTTAAAAAAAAAACAACAACATAAAATTAAGTGATGATCAGGACCAAATACTTTTTTTTTTTTTTAAAATAGGCACTAAATATATTAATTCCTGTTGTGTGTACTGGCAGTTTAAAGATTTGAGAGGATTCATGATGACGTGACGCTAGCTCTCCAGTGTTTGCTTTGTTTTTTTTTCTTTTGTTTTTTTGTTTGTTTTGTTTTTAAATGTTGATTAAAGTATCTAGAAATATAGCCAGAAATTACTTACCCTGCCTTTAACATGGGTACATAACTAAAATATGTACTTTGGGGCCTGTTTTAGTGGATTTAAGCTAATGGGTTTCAGAATGAGGGAAAGAAAACAAACTTTTTTATCATTTAAATAAAATTATTTAAAGCAAGTAAAAACTCAAGTTAAAAAAAATCCACAGTGGTTTAATACGTCATGTTGAGTCATTAAATACACAAAGACTTCCATTTAAGCTAATGGAACCTTAATTTTATTTTTTTATGGAAACATGCTCATTCTGTTATTTTAAAAACATGTGACTATTTCACATGATGTCATAACGTCTGCATGTTATGACTTTAAAAGGCAAATGTGGTAATCAAATATTTTTTGACACCAAGAATTTGTTGTCATTTTTAAATTTATATTTTAAATTTCACGCAGGTGCTGTTATTTTTATTAATTCACATTTAAGTCACTATTGTAAAATACATGACATCCTGCACCAAAGTACTAAAGTTCAAAGTTTGATTCAAAAACAAATATCAATTAACCAACAATTACTTCTATAAACAAACACAAACAGTGTTTTGGAAGACAAAGAGGTGTATCAGCTTCTTACTAAAATGATTAATTCAACCTAATATAAAAGATGTTTCCTGATTTACCCATGATTTACAGCATGGTCACTGCAGGTTCTCTGTGGATACCGCCCTCTAGTGGCTGGTATGTCTATGGCACAATATTCCACCCTGGTTTCTGTCTCAAGTATTTGTACAAACTTACAAACAAAAACTTAAAACCAAAGAAGTCATTAATCAACATTTTTGTAGTTATCTATATGCTGATGCCATGTATGCAGATGCCAAATGTAATCATCATCAAGTCAGATGCTCGTGATTAAGTCCTTTTTTAATTTTATTTACAATAACAGATTGTCAACAGTCCAAACTGCATTCAGTGGACATCAACTCCTATAGCAATCTTATATATATAGGACAAGAACGTAAGGAAAAAAGGATAAAATAAAGAAAAAGAAAAAGGAAAAGGAACAAAAAAAAAAGTTACACCTCATGTTAGGGTGTTTGACTTTATATAAACACATTTAGTAAAGTATTTCTACTGTTTTAATCGGCTTGTTTTTGTCACAGTGTTTAATGAAAATAATGTAATGTTGGAACATGTTATGAAAGCAATAAAACATGACTTTCTCCCCAGCGGCTGGCTCCAAACCACACAAAATACAAATTCATTCCCAGGTCAAAACCCCCAAACTTCAGCAAAAAAAGAACTAATTTCCAGCCTGATTAAAAGAAAAAAAAACTTTTAACGACAATTAAACAGGTGGTGAAAATGTTTTGTCTTGGCTTAAATTATATGAAAGAACAAATTTATTTATAATTAGGGACCTTGTCGGCATAGCTCTGGCAGTTCTCGTTTCCAGTGTCATTACAGTTGTGACCCTTGAAATGAGGATGCTTCGAAACCGCCTCATTTAAATGTGAAGTAATACGAATTAGCATGACAGGTTAACACACACCACAAATACACTGAGCCAGCGACGGTAAAATGGCTGGTCTACGATGTGAAAGCTAGCTATCAGAACCAAAAACTGTTTCTGTACCAGACTATAAATATGTTAATCTCTGCTGTAAATATTGACAATTTAAAGACAGAGTGAGCTATTTTACATGATTTCCAACCCTGAAACCTTTTATCAGATTCAGTGACCATCTCCCTCCATCCCTGACTGACTGCCGTTTGAGCTCCAACCAACCTCCCTGTGATTGGGTACATGGATCCGGTTAGTCAACCCAGAAGGATCCACATGGAGGAATCAGCTCCAGACACAAGTGAGGGAAGCTACCGTCTAGTTTAGACCAGACCTTCAGCTCAGCTGTTGGAAGTTTCCTTTGATGCACCTTAATGCACAAGTGGAGGAGGCCTTTAAAGAGGGAAGTGAGGATGGGTGGAACCTTGGGTCAAGCTTCAAATATTCAAGGAAAAGGGTTAGTAAGTACTTTTAATTCTGTGTAATACAACAGCAACAAAGATCTTCTTTTCCTTTCAGCTGTTTCCTTCAGGGGTCGCTACAGCGAACCGTTCGCCTCTATTTAACCCCATCCTCTGCATCCTCTTCTCTCACACCAACTAACTTCTTCCACTTCCTCCATAAATCTCCTTTTTTCCTGATTCCATCCATCCTCGTCACTCCCAAAGTGAACCTCAACATTTTAACCCCTGCAGCCTCCAACTCTGCCTCCTCTCTGTTCCCCACGGCAACAGAGACAAAGCAGAGCAAACACAGCAGTCTGTCTTGTCTTTTGTTGTTGGTGAAAGAACAAAACTTAGAAACACAGCTGATCAATGTGAGACAAAGAAACTGTTTCTTTCAGGAATATTCCAGGCTTTGGTGATGATAACTGGAATATCAGATGGTTTTATTCCCATAAATCTGTGCAGATGCCATGACTCATTATCTGATCAATACATTAATGTGCTAGAGAGCTTTGAAATCTGTGATAGCGTCTTAGTGACATACTTTAGTCTGCAGCTTAATAATAAACACTCACGCCTCCATTTGTTGTGATTTAAAGCTGCAGCGGCCTTGATTTGTCTCACCAGACTAATGATTTGTGTCATGGTCATCATGGCGGTGACGCACTGATGGAGTTAACTCTTATTTCACATATTCAGCCTGCTCATGTCTAAGGACATTTCAATCACTTCTGTTCCCAAAAATAAACCCCTTAAAGCAAAGCGCATCAACAAGCTATGTGTCATACGATCATCCAGCTGAGACGATGAACCCCAGTCAGACTGCAGAACCCCACCCAACCAGATCAATACCAGAGAGGACGGAGGAGGGGAGGAAGAGCCAGCAAAGGGACAATAAAAAAAACAAAAAAACAACACCCACTGCAGGAAGCGCTGAGGCAGCGAGTCGCCTCATCTGACCCCCGGTCTCAGTGCTCAGACGTTTAAGAGGTGTGGAGGAGCTGCAGACCTGGAGGAGCTCCAACGCCCCTGCAGGAGAAGTTGTCAGGTGATGAGCATAATCCCAGTTACTACTGCTACTCAAAATGTCACGATGCACCATATCCAGCAAATCACGACAGTTCAAGGTTGAATCCTGACACCCGTCTGCAGGCTAAGACATCAGGTTTGACATCAAGCTTTTTTTTCAACCATCAGCCCAAAGTTGTCAAATTCACTGGTCCAAAAGTGGAAAACAGTGGATTCAATGACCAACTCAAAATGAAAAGATTCTACTTCAAGTGAAGTTGTTACAATAGCTAATAAGATTACAATATTCCAGCTGACATTTGTTAAAGCAGCACAAAGGACTTTACTGGATTTTTATTATTAATTTTTTTATATTCAAGATTTTTTTAATTGTATTTAGGAAGAATCATTGAGCTCTTGCAGTATTCTAAACCTGCTTTCAGTAAAAACCACCTGAAGTAACTCTGGACTCCTGTTCTGGATGTCTCTCCCTTTTACAGCATTATATCACACAATAACAACAATGAATCTATCTCAGAGCTGCACCATTTCTGCAGTCGTATAAGATTATAACATCTCTCATGATTCATCTTGTGAATGATATGTGCAGACTGTACGATGAGCCTTCTTAAATCGTAGGCTACGACTGATTTGGCGATGCTGGCGGATGTAGAGTTACGACGTCAGTATGCACCGACAGGAAGAGAAAAAACGTTCTGCATGAATAATTGCTACACTGAGCCTGAACTAACATTTGTGCTACGACTTTTGCATTGTTTTAGTTCAGACGGACACACAGCAAGTGCTGATTACAAGCTCCTTCTAACTAAAACATCCTCAACATCCGAGTTCCCAACCTCCATAATCCTCATGAAGGTGATGCAGACACTCAGGCTTTGGCAGAAGTGCAATTTGTTTTGAACTACTGCTAAAATATTTTTAGAAACATTTTGAGGGGAGGTTTCAAGTTCCGTTGTGTTGCTTTAACAGGGAGATTAATAACTGGAAGAGCTTTGCATTAAACAATCATCATGTTTACCGCCATATCCTAAAGGCCCCAAAACATATGTTTACCATCATTACAATGCACTTTTTGCAAGCTTACACCTAAATCTAGCCAATGAGAATCAGATGCATCAGAAAATATGCCACAAATAAGGAAGACTATTAGGGCCACTGAAGAAAAAAAAAATTGAATTCTGAGAAAAAAAGTCAGAATTCTGACTTTAATCTCATTATTCTGACTTTTTTTTTTATCAGAATTCTATTTTTTTTTTTCGTCAATGCCCTTAATACTCTTCCATACACACAGGTAAGAAACATTTTTTTAAAAAAAAAACAGGCCTGAAAACACCAAGGTACCACCTGTGAGCAGATCAACATGGTGGTAAGACAGCAGAGACATAGCCTGCAGACGCAGATGGGAGAAGTAAACAGCTGGAAACACCAGGAGAAACCTAGAACTAATCTGCTCATATTTTCTCCTCATTACTCCAAAACGACCCGCTCACATGATGAAAGAGTCCTCATGAAAATGCTGCATCATTAGTCAGTATCAAAAGCACCACTCTGAATGAGGGCTACGGCAGGACGATACTGAAATTTTATAGACCTTCTTTAAGCGGATCCACCGCCGCTGAAGCATCTTACCTGCAATGCGGATCACGGCCCTCTCTGCTGGATCCAGAACATCTCCCGAGGCCGACTTGGAGCGCTTGATGCGATGGTGTTTGGGAAGGTTCCAGGGCAGCGTGTCTCCGGGAAACGGAGAGCAGCTGATGGAGCACAGCTCACTGGAGCTCTCCTCCGACGCCGCCCGCACCAGAGGCCTCCTTTTAGGCTTCTCCCTCAACTCATCCATATTCTGCAATCAAAGGGAGAAAAAATGGAGGTATTTGGTTACCTGGTATCCATCTTTTACAATTCCTTTATTATCACCCTGGTTATTGTGGGTGACGGCCTGCTAGCAGGTGAAGAGCTTACATTCAGGAATTAATAATAAAACAGCTTCTGCTTACATCTGGACCATTCAAAGCCAACATCTGTGACTGATTAATATTTAATCTTAAATAATACCAGAAGGGCTGACACTTCTCTTTATGGACAGATTCAGGCAATATATAAAATAAAAAAAATTTAAAAAATCAATGGAAAGGATGGAGGGTAAATATCTTCAGCTTGACAAATTATAATAATCATAATTTCATAATGCAATAAATTAGTTGTAATGAAATGTTAATGTAAGCAGCTGTGGTGATGCTATAAGAAATCATTCATACCCACAACTAAAACCATCTAAACTGAATTTAATTTAATTTTAAAAAGAAAAAAAAAATGGAATCACAGTTGGCTAAGCTGAAAAACAACACACACACACTTACACACATACAACAGAAAACTTGGGTTTGACCAAATCAAGAGTTTGTACATTCCTGAAAAGAAAAGAAAATCACGGAGCAAGGAAAATAAATACTGGTGGATAGTCAGAGAATACTTTTTCTGGTGAAGAAAAGCCCCCGTCACAGAATAAACTGGAGAAGAGATTTGTTTCACTGGCAAAATCAATCATCAAGAGACGACTTCATGAGTGAAAATATAAATAATTACAATAAAGTACAAACCACTGGTGACATTCAGGAACAGAAAAAACAGACATCTAAAAGTCCTCTCATATCCTGGAATCACATTATTTGTCAGAAGAAAAAAAATAGAATGATGGTAAGAGAAACATCTGGAGAAGGAAAGAAACAGCTTGTGGTCCAAAATAGAGCACATCATATGTAAAACATGGTGGAGGCAGTATCATGATATGGGTATGTACAATAAACTGGTGTTTACTGATGATGTGAAGGGTGACAGAAGCAGCTAGATTAACTCTCAGGTTCAGAGAGCAGATGGATAATAACTCTAAAAATACTGAGAAAGCAGCGGAAGTCTTTTTGAAGGCAAAGAAAAAGAATATTTGTCAATGGCTGGGACACCTGATCCCAAAAATAACCAAAGACAAAACTGACGTAAAAGTCCACAAACAAAAAGCACCTGAGGATGACTGAAGGTCTGGAAGAACATTTCCAGAATGGAAACTCAGAATCGGTTGAATAGAAACACAGCATGTGTGTGTAAAACCACGCACATAAAATGATCAGACCGATGCTCAAGGCAGATAAAGGCAATGCCCCCCTCAAAAGAAGCCACTACATATCATCACATGCAACGCTGAGACGCAAACTACTTTACGGCGTCTATATTTAGACCAGACGTGCAGCGTACACAGCTCGGGCTGTCATGTGAAAGAGGAGCTCTTTCCACCAGCAGCAGCAGCTGCTGTGAGGTGATCCGTAGGTGCTGCTGCACCACCGCTCAGTGAGACAACACTCCCGGCTTCACTTCAGCTGAGTCATCAGGCGGTGCACAGGATGCTCTCCGTCGGGATGCTGGCTACAGCGCTGCGGCCTCTCTGATTGGACCAAAGCCCCAGGAGGAAGAGCGACGCGGCTGCAGACACGATTCTGCAGCAGTGCTGCATCTCTGTAGCACTGACAGTTTCCCTTAAACCTTTTATCGAGTATAATCCAAAGTATGTTACCTGAAAGGTGCCTTGATTATTATTCTGTTGTAATGGGACACGCGTCTTCAGGAAAACCTCGACAGAGAAACAAGTTTCAGCGTTTCTCTCTGAAAGTAGGCCAATAACACATTAGAGCCCAACCTTCCCGTATCAGTACATTGACTGGTCTAAATGGAAACATTGGCTTGTGTCCACATTTTGAGCAGAGCCAGTCTTTGGTTTCATCTTCTCGCACTGTAGCTATAACTGCCAGGATTCAGGAAAATGAAGGCTTTTTGAAGGAGTCATGTTAAAAATTCATAACTTCCTTTCACAGAAGAGAAGGACCTCAGGACCACTCGCTTTGAGACATACTTCACAAAATCTTTCAATGAGTTCAGCATCAGAGTTTGAGCCCTTTTGATTTTTCTGGCCCATTCATCGTCGCGTTAAATAAATCACATCACTGCAGAAGATCTGAGCGCCATGCACTTACAGTAAGATGCTGACAGCATCAGCATCTGCAGCTGAGTACACACTATAAACTGTTTCACGTGCAGCACCACAACTGCACTGCTGCTTCTTGTCCATTAATATTTCAGACTTGATCTGCTACGTTGTAAAGCCTCCTTCCAAGTAGAGGCGAAGCATCAGGGTGAACTGTGGTTACCAGGCAACCCGGAGGAGCTTTAAAGAGCATGCCCCTGAATCTCCCAGGAGTTGGAAGTGGAAGGAAAGTTAAATGTTGGCATGAAGAGACTGATAAGGGCTGCTAGTAGGAGGCTCCAAGCTATGTCCTGCTGATGGACACCATGGATGAGAAGATCATCACTTTACAGATTACAATGTCATGTCTATCACCCCCTCCCTCCCACAAACGACATGCTTCTAAAAGACATGCAGGCTTCAGCTGCAGCGCCACACCTGAAATCAGAGCTGAGCTGCAGCGGGAAACACCTGGCAGGTTCAGATCATTAGGATGATCACTTCACTGCATTTCTGCTCCAAATCATGTGACCAACAGTGTCGCTATGCGTCAAAAAACATGAAGGTTTCAACACTCACGGTCAGGATGTCCAGGATGACTGCGGTGTTGATTCCAGGTGAACCGCGGCACGTAACGGCTCTGCAGCCGTGAACTCGTCCCCGTTTGTGCGCTCAAACTTAGATGCCCGTCATCGTCCTCCGCAGCGGGAGTCGCGCCTGCGTCCTGCGCGGTGCCGAGCCGAGCTAAGCCGAGCCGAGCCGGTCAGACAGGGACTTATGTGAGCTG
Source organism: Arrhamphus sclerolepis (assembly GCA_037176975.1). Classification (NCBI taxonomy): domain Eukaryota; kingdom Metazoa; phylum Chordata; class Actinopteri; order Beloniformes; family Hemiramphidae; genus Arrhamphus; species Arrhamphus sclerolepis. The sequence goes on along the minus strand of JBAMYA010060547.1, from coordinate 18,360 downwards.
CAGAGCCGAGAAAGCTGCTCCCACGGCCCGCATACCTCCCTGCTGTAGCCGCCTGTAGCTGTGGGAGGACCGCTGGAGGATGGAGATGAGAGGACTGAGGTCCGTCTGCGTGACCGGTGCGCGTGCGGAAACTGGGCTCAAGTCAGGATGATGACAGACCTAACAGCCATCCCACCGTAGTTTTTTTTCTTTTCTTTTTTTTTTTTTTTTTTTAAATAAGGCGACAGATTTTACGACGTGATCCAGGCAGCAGACTGGAATTCCAGCAAATCTAGTTGAATAAAGAACATTTTTCATAAATTAAACTGCATCCAGATTCAGGGCCGTTTCTAGATTTTCTGGGGGGCGGGGCCGACGTAAAAGAAGAAGAAGTTTTGATTTGTAATTTCACACGCACACATATATATAAACTCTGAGTTTGATGGCTTCTACTGCACAAACGTGTGGCATCACCTCAAAGAAGTAGCCAGATGTCACACATGCCTGCACATTAGAGCTTTGAGTGACAGTTCAAGTCTAAAAAACAGACTATGCACTTGCCATTTTCTGACTTCAGTTTTGTGAAAATGCAAAGAAAGAGAAACAAATCCATGTGGTTTCCTTTACTTTTCCACTTGTTTTTTGTTTTTTTCAGGACCCCTCCTTCCACGCCACAAATGGGGCCAACTTCAGTCAAATTAAAAGCTGCCATGGTGAACCATTACATAACTTACAACACAGTGAATGATGGACGGCTTGTTTGTGGAGCCCTGTGACATTATTAGTCTCCAAGTAGTGAATGAATCAACAGGCACAAAGGAGGTGGGGGCCGGGTAAAGGGGAGGGGGGTGCTGGAGGTTGCCATCAGTCCTGAATTCCATGCGACAGTGCCAGCTCTGTGCCCACTGTGTTGAGGTTTCAGTCCAATCAGCCTCAAAGAGCTGCGTGAAGGATGCGGTCAGTCGTTTAATTAAATCTGGGGTCAGTTAGCAGTATATAAAGTGCAGTATACCAGAAATAAATAAGGCCAAACGGATATTTTAGGGTGTTGCAAAACTCTGGAAAATGACATGTACACGGCCTGCAGTAAACCTAGATGTTGGAAAAAAAAACAAATATATAATAAATAAGCAGTAGTATAGAAGAGGTCCTCCACCTCTATGTTGGAATCAGGTTCCTGGTCGTGGCCCAGTTAGTGACATATCAGGACGTACATCCATGCACAAAAATTAGGTATTGAGACTTAGGATTACTTAGTATTTTCGTTTTTTTTGGGTTTTTTTCTTGGCTTCTTTGCAGTGCACCAACTGACAGTCACTTAAGCGAAGTTTTGAGTTTCATCAGTGGTTTAAATAGCATTTTATTTTGACTTTGGCCCCAAGTGCAAACATGTCTTCCATTTTAACTCAAAGGTGCTTCGGTTTACATTAGATTGGCTTTATATTGAGAGTTTACACTCATCACCATCTCATAAAAGACTCGTCTTTTTTCTTTTGAGAAAATCTGGCCTCCTATTGTAAATCTTGCGGAAGATGACGTCCCCATTTGGGCCCCGAGTCTAGAGGGCCAGATGAAATTCGTCAGACCGAGCAGAAAACAATCGATGCCACAGAAACAGATCAGGTTTGTGTGTTGAGACCAAACAAGGATCAGCATTCTTGATCAAATTCAGGTCTGATCAGCCCACAAGGGCCAGTACTGGTCCAGATGAGCTTACATATGGGATTTCCCATCTAATTTACCTGTCTAATGTGGTTGTCACTTAAAATTGATGTTTAAGTTCCTTAAGTCTTTTCTTCAAACAAACAAAATGGAGAAAGTATTCCTGAATTAACAGGAATCAAGAACTTTGACTCACCTTCAGTGTTCTCACATTTTCCGTCCCAGCTTTAAGGGGCCGCTTCTTCCTCTTCCTCGCTGCAGGATTCGGGGCCTCCAGTTCCAGTTCTGTCCTTTCTTTCACCACAACTTCCTCGGACGGGACAGGAGCAGCCGGCTTCTCTTTCTGCTTTTTCTTCCTCTGTAATGAAATGCTCCATTTAATCATTTCACATCATCGTTTAACCGACGTCTGCTTCTTTCACGCACACGTTTTCTCTCAAGTTTATGTGACATTTCAGATTCATTTCCTTTTCTGCGGAACAATGAAGTCACTGTAACAACATCCAACATGGAACTAAGCTCTGGTCTGACTTCCAGAACAGTTCATTTTTAAAAGTTTACTCTCCAATACTGGAAAACAGCAGGTTTTCTTGGCTGCCTGCGCCACACAGAAGCTTCTTTATTCATACACTGATTATGATTAATGTCGTCAGGTAAACAAAGCTGGTTTTCTTGTTGCTGCTGCTGGAAAAACCTTGACGTGGAATAAAACTAATATAAAACCTTAGTGGAATCACCACTCTGGAAGACGACTTTATTTTGCAGAGATGACAATGCAATCTATCTTTGTAAAATGTAGGTCAAAAAGTACAGTTCAGTAAAATGGTTACATTTAATGGGATTTATTTGATGAGGAAACCATTATGGAATTAGAATTGTAGCAAGTTCATGCTACATTGCCATGTAGTCAGCAATGCAGCACAGGTGTGTCTTTTTGTCCCTCACTGGTGCAGTTCCCTGAGCCACCACATCTCCTGCAGCTGAGCAGAAACACATCCCGCCACCACAGGGATCAACTTGTACTTTGCAATTTTGAAAACAAATATTTGCATACATGCAGGCGTACAAATAACTGCAAAACACGTCAATGAGCGTCAACTTCATGACTGACAGGAGAGACGAACCCACCAAGACAAACGTCAGTTGAAACGATGGAGAGGAGGATTTCCATTGTGAACTGGACCCGTTTCGATCCTCAGCTGCTCACCAGCTGATCTAATCCACGGAGCATATGTTACATCTTTATGAGGTTTCAGCTGAGTCATGTGTAGTTTTTTTAAACTGCCTGACATCTCTATTGCCAGCACGCCATTTATGTTACTTAATCTGGATAGAGACACTAAACCAGCCAACATTTGTACATCTGAGACGGAAATGGGCTGAAAAATAAGGACACCTACGGGACTGATCTTGGGTTTCATGTGGGCGTATCTTGTTTATTCAGTTGATTGGTTTAATGGCAGGCTCATATATTTGGTTGCTTCCTCCTTTCATTCTCAGCTTTTCAGAGTTTGGGTCGTGGGGGCAGCAGTCTAAGCAGAGAGGCCTCTACCCAGCCACTTCTAGAGATATAATCTCTGCAGCATGTCCTGGGTCTTCCATGGGACCTTCTTCCAGCTGGACATCCCTGAAACACCTCTTCACTGTGCAGGAGCCCTTCTAACCAGACACACAAATCATCTCACTTGGTTCTTTTTGAGGTGAAGGAGCAGCAGATCAGCTCTGCTCCTTCTGAATCCAGCAACAACGAGAGAAACCAAGTCAGCCCACTTGTATGTGCAATCTCATTCTTTCGGTCGCAACCACAGACGGTGACCAAAGGCGAGCATAGAAACTTATATCAGCTGGTAAATAGAGTCTTGCCTTTTGCCTGAACTCTCTTCACCACCACAGACCACTTTAATCCAATATCTACATGGGCTGTGGACAATTGGATGAAACTGATATTTGCTGATGATTCATGAGTCTGCATTGGACGAGGAGACAATACTGGAAATTTACTGCGATTGAAGAAAAGGAGCCCATTTCCAGCCATCGTGGGGTTTATATCAGGTAAACGTCTACAGGAGACAGATGTCTAGCCTGGCCATCCTAATGTTTCCTTTTCAATACAAAGAATCAGTCTGGTTCCTCTGGATTTGATATCCGGAGGCCGTAACCAACACATGCAGAAGAAACTGCCTCTAGAGTTCATTGGCTAGGGTTGCAGCCAGTTGGGAAAACAATCAGACTAGTATCAAAGACATTTAATCTGGTGTGCAGTAGAGCAGGAATATCGGTGAATGAGTGTCGTCAAATCCTGTTGATCCAAGCTGTTACAAGAAATTTTGTTGTTGTTAGTAGTTTTCTTTATTTTCTTTCCATTGTCTCTAATTCTTGTGCTTTATTGTAATACAACCCAGTGCACACCCCTCACACTTCACAATCCTTAGTCCTCTCTGACAGAACCAGGATTTCAGATGTTAATAAAGATGTTAGTATAAACTGCCAGAGAGGGTTGGTGAAGGACACGCTCATCCCTCACATTAGCACAAAAAATCTGCTACATGATGACATTGCATATATACATCGAATGGTTTTGCCAGATGATGGCATTAACCATCAACATACATGCAGACAAAAAAAAAGAAAAGAAATTTTGTTGCCATTATTTTTGAATTATGGCTCTTGGACACATTTCATAAAGCCCACCGCTGCGCTCCACCCTTGCAATTCATTTGGTATGTTCTATACCGGTGGAATTAGCTGAGAATAAGAGGGATACCAGAGACATTTCAGGGGGAATGAATGTGGCTGGCTGACATAATGGACATCACCAACTGTACAGAAAATGTACATAAGACTGACTTTTATCATTCCATGAGTGTAAAGCAGGTTTTTCTAAGGATGAAATTATTTTTCTGGATCATGTTGCATCTTGCCATATTATTTACTGGCATGGAAAACAAACAGTCTGGATCTCAATCTGATTGATTATTAACAACAGAAAGTGAAAAAGAAACAACAGTCCATTATAATGCTTTGTCCTGCAAAACTAATCTGTCAAATGCTGTATGAGAATGTTTTGAGTCCAAATTTAATTTCCTTTCCTGGCCAGAAAATGTTCATGTCTTTGTTTAGAGGTATGTTTGAAAGAGCCAGAATGGTCAGTCTTTCATTAAGGTGGTTTTATAAGAGATATGTGATCTCTTTTTCTAAATAAAATAGCTCAAAATGAGAATCCTTTAAGAGGGGTGATTCCATATTTCTTTGCCAGTAAATGGTTGCAGGATTTAAAGGATGGATCTGCATAAAACCGGTCTGTGCAGTGACTGGGTTTATTGTGTTCCCCAGAGATGAATCATATCTGACAATAATTATCAGTTATGAGCTGTACGCAAGCACGCAGTATTTTCAAAGGATTGATTGTACTGTGCTGTCATGTAAGATTGGCATTTTCATTGTCAAAGCAAACAGGAGTCTCTTTCATTTTACATAGACATCATGAAATCATTTGCCTTTTGCAGACAGACTGACGGAAGACTGCTCAGCTGTGTCGTAACCTGTCATGTACCTTTTATAACCTCATGCCCAAATTGCATGCCATCATTTTACAGCAGATGATGCTTAAACTTACCTTAAACTCACGTACAATGACAGTTATTCACAACTGGGAGACTTGATTTGATTAACATGGTTTCCAAACAGACCGACAGCCTCATAACTGATGGCCATTGCATTACAGTGGTGCATTTGTGAGCACTTCTGTTCTCTGCAGAGACCTCACATGTCCCTTTGTCTGTCCACTCACTGCTTCAGAAGGGAAATGGACCTTTGCCGGCCTGTTAGTGGCGACCGGACAAAGAGCTCCACTCATGGAGGCATTTCAGAGAGTCTCTCCAACTTATCACACACAATGGCCGCTTAGTACTTCTCAACTGTGCCAAAATACACCGAGTGAGTAGTTACAGATCTCTCAGTTTAACATGAGCCCCCTTACAGCGCACTCAGCGGTGGTGTTGCAGGGAGATAAGAGCTCCATCCAGATATGTAATGCAGAAAATGGATGATGTGGATATTGTATAAACATTAATTGCAGGGACACTTGGTGAGACATTAAGGAAGTAAATCAGTAGCTTTGAGATATGAGGAGTCATATGAAGAAGAACGTAAACCCTCTTTCACAGCTGATTTGTTTTAGTGTCCAACATGGTTCTGGGGAATGTTGGCGCGTTTAATTTCCAACATTACTTCAGTTTGCAGTCATTTATGCACTGCTCTTCTATATAGCAAAACCACTTCTAACCACATAGGGGCATATATATACACATATATATGTATATACATATAATAATAATAATCATCATAATACATTTTATTTGTAGCGCCTTTCAGGTCACTCAAGGACGCTTTACACTATAAAAACACGCTAAAATAAATAAAGCAACAAAGAGCACAACATTAAAATCACAGGAAATAAAAGTGCAGTTATGGACAGTATGCTGACTGAAACAGATGAGTTTTGAGTCTGGATTTAAATTGAGGCAAAGAGTCAATATTACGGATGTCACAGGGTTATGAGTTCCAGAGCTGTCCATGGTGCTGAAGGGGTGGCAACAAAAAGCCAGTGAAGCTGATGGAGGATGGGGGTGATATGGTGAGAAGAGGGGGTCCTGGTGATAATACGAGCTGCGGAATTCTGAACCAGTTGAAGCTTATGGAGGGATTTCTGGGGGACACCAAAAAGAAGTGAGTTACAATAATCAAAACGGGAGGTGGTCAGCAACACCACCACCCCGCAAGGGACTACACTCCCCCCCTTTCTCTTCAGTCTCAACACCACAGACTACAAGTCCCGTTCAGAGACCTGCCATCTCTGATGACTGCAGACGTTTGATGCGTCTGCGATGAAGAGACTGTTGTGGATAACTGTGTACAGTGAAAAACCTCCACAAACTGGACTAAGAGATGACCACTAACATGCTCTCCAGGAGGGCCAAGAGTATATATTCTATTGTATATTTATATTCTGTTCTGTTAATTTGTTGTACTTCTTTCATTTTGTAATTGTAGTTCTCGTCTCTTAAGCATTTGCATTGGAGCAACTGTTATGAAAAGAAACTTTCTCAGGCATCATGTTTGATTGATGCAGTTTCCTTCATGCATCAATAAAACATCAAACATTTTTCCATCCATTAATTTCCACTTATCTGGATTTGGGTCAGAGGGACCAGACCTCCCTCTTCCTGACCACCTCCACCAGCTCTTCCAGGGGGACACCGAAGCGTTTCCGGGCCAAGAGACAGAATCAACCACTGTTTTGATATGCATCATAGCTACATTTGATTACAAAACACGCTGGGTGTTTTAAAGCATCTATACTTTAAGAATTTGGAAAAAGAGCTTAAATGTTAGTTTCATGTCTGTCATCCCTGCTTATGGGAGACTAACATCTACAGGATGCAATTACGCATAAATGGACATTGAATTTTGGTCGTGTCTGAATTTCAGCTCATGTGGCCAAATATTTAAATGTTTTTCTTGGATAACATGCATGCGTTTTAGAATGAAGACTGTGTTTTATTTTTCTCTGAAATTATATTTAAAATCTTATTCTCGTAACATCTAAAACTGAAAAGATTTTTAAAATGAAAAAAGTCTTTTAACAGCACAAAGATTCTCTTCACACAATCCGCACAAAAAATGCCAAATTGTGCAAGTTTTTGAAGTTAAATGTGTGTAAAATTAATATCCACAATAGTGTTCCAGCTGTTTTGTCTGAAGAAAACATATTCCATATTGCACAATAGGAGGTCATGAACACAGTATTTACTAACAGAAGACACTCAGCTGTTTTTACCTCCACCAAGGAGGTTGTTTTTGCCGGCGTTGGTTTGTCTGTTTGTTCGCAACATAACTCAAAAAGCTATGGATGGATTTTCATAAGGTTTTCAGGATATTTCCAAATTGGGACAGCGAACAAATGGTGATCCGGATCACTGTCTGGATCCAGGAATTTTTTAAAGGATTCTTCATCATTGTGAGATAGGGCCATTTTCAGGTTATGTGTAAATATCGCCACAATAAATGCTCTGAATGTTTGGCAACAAAATACAGGACACGGTCATGACAGCATCAATAATGTGTAAAGGTATGATCCAGATCCTGGAATATTCTGGATACTAAGATCCGGAACATGAAAAAAGTCAGGGATTATTATCTTTTTCAACACTGAGGTAAGAAATGCAGATAAAGACGCGCACCAAATTGTAGTTGAAAGTCTACTGAAAAAGAAGTATGTCAACGGATTTGACGTATCCTCAATAGTTTAAGTGTCTGTGTTGTTATTCTGAAGTCAAATAACCAGAAATGTTGAAAACATAATGCTGATAATGAGTTTAATGATAATGAGCCACTAGCTCTGCCCATCAGCGAGGTTCAGGAATTCAACCAATCAAAACCTGAGTAAACGTTGCTGATTTTTGATCTCTGTCTCTTGTCTGTCTCATGGTGTTGCCATATGCTCGGGGTGGTGGTGGGGGTGGGGGGTCATGCTCTGGGTTTTTAAAGCACCTAGAGATGACTTGTTGTAAATAGGCGCTATATAAATAAATTTCGTTGAACTGTTCCTTAGAAACAATTACAGACTTAAAGCTACTCCAGAGGTACAACATATTAAAATGACATAATGTGGCCGCTTTAACGTAACACATTCTATATTTACTGTTAGAAAAATATAAGAATTTACCGACAATTTATGCAGAACAGTAAAAATATTGTCATTTTTTTTAATACATTTAATTCAGGCAGCAGCACTTTGATAAAATGTATTTGTGTTATCATTGTACAAATTAATTGTTTAGACTATTTCTTTCCACACATACAAAAAACATGCATCTCTAATTTAATATAGTTACAGTCTAAAGCTTCTCAAGAATATTTATAGAGCACAAAATAACAACCAGTGGACATGTTTGTACAAAAAGATTTATGTTTGTTGCAAAAAGAAAAAAAAAAAAGACTTAAAAGAGGGCAACAGAAAACTGTCAGGATGAGGCAGAATACACTCGGCTGTCAGTTTATTACAGTTTATGTATAAGATTTACAATGTGCATGTTGCAGAGGGAAAAAGCATTCATGATTCACCAACTAGAGTTTAAATCCAGTAATCCCAACAGTAATGTTTTAAATAGTGTCTAAAGTCTTAAAAAGGTCCTTGAATGGCCCCGACACATTTCCAACTGCACAGTCTCCTTCCTCTGACCGTTTAACTCTCAGGTGGGCGGGATGCTGCCTCAGTGGAGCCCCGGGCTTGAATGGGGAGGTGTGTGCGGCAGAGTTGCTCATCAGAGGTTTGGTCACACCTGCACCTCTGATGCTCAACACACCTGCTGCCTCTGAAGAGCTCTGAGGAGTCTGAGACGAGGGCTGGTGCTCTGCCAAATCTGCAGCTTTTACAGCAGACAGTTGGGAGGCTTGTGTCTGAGGAGCAAAAAAGAACAAGATGGCCAGTAAGATCTAGAACTACACACTAAAACTACACCACAGAAAAAGGTTAGAATGGAAGTTTCTGAGACACAGACCCACCTGTCTGCCACATCTGCACGCCTAGATGCATTCATTTGCTGCACTGTAACTGAGTCATCAGCCATTTACGTTAAGCAAATGAACTACACCTAATATAAACATTCAGAATCGCCTTCTTTCTACTCAGAGTTCAGACCAGTTAGTGCAACAGTGAAAATGCAGCTAAACTCTATTCACATACGATTACAATCAATGAAACTCAAGTAACCTGAAATAATCGTCATATCTCTTTCATAACAAGGAACTTCCATTTGTGCCTGCGTGTTTGAAGTCCCAACTTATTTTGCAAAAATATGAACAAAATAAAACTGAATTTCTGACAACTCATTACTGGAAAAAGGAAAGTATGCAACACTGCTCAGACCCCTGCGCTAGTCCATTAACCCTCATCCAACTTAGACAACACTTGCTGCCTTGTACGTCCAAGTTGCAGCAAAAAGAACAAAAAGAAAAAGTTTAAAAGCTTCACCTCTCGCTGGTTCCTAATGTAGCTTACAACAGCCACATCCTGCATGGCACAGACACACTCTTAACCTTAAGTTTTTCATGTTGGTTACGTTGAAAATGTAGGTTTTATACTCCAGATAGTCCACAAACCACATAGTCTAAATTAATTCAAATTCTTCTTCAAATTCAACCTTTGACCCTGACTGTGTTACGCTAGGTGCAACAAACGTTGCCATGCTTACATTTACCTTTCTTGTGATCAAAAGATCATGCATTAGCTGCCCAAAGACAAAACAACACTTAGAAAAAAAAAAAAAGTATGGTAGTAAAGCATAATTTTTAAGGATTAGGGATTAAAATCCCTACCGTGTTCTTCTTCCATCTCTTCCTTTTACTCTTCTGCTTCAAGTAAACACACTCCAAGTTGCTCTTTGCCTTCATTTCTTCATCTGAAAAGCAATCCAAACAACTGCAGGTTATTGATAAATCAAAAAAATTCAGGGTTTTAACAACTGCCTTTGCAGGAATTTAAAAGAAAAAAAAAAGCACACCTGAGAGGACAATGCTCCGACTACTGTCCTGTTCCTCTCCATCCTCCTGGTAAGGCCTCAGAGACACAAAAAGGGTTTTCAGCACTGATTTTGTAGGCGTCTCTGCAGCTGAATCTACGGGATGAAGACAAATTCAAAAGCTACAGCATTTCAGCAGCATCAATAAACCATACACACCTGAAATGGTGCGCGTGTGCGGCGTGTCGTTACCTCGGGGGGGTGAAACGTCAGGCAGCTGCTGAGGCAGACCTGCCGATGGACGCTCATTTTCAGGATCAGGGGTGCGTTCAGGTGATGCTGACCTCTGACACTTTGGTTTGACAACATTTCCAACTTGGCACGGGGGCGGTGAGCTGAGATAGGGAGCTCTTTGTTTGGGGTGTAAAACTGCCTCCTCAGCTGATTGTTGACTGCAGGGAGCAGTCGTTGAGTGAGCTGTTTCAGACTTCAGGCAGGGACCAGAGGCAGGGCTCTCACAGAGAGGCGCTGTAAAAAGACTGAGGAAGGATGTGCCAGATGTTTTGTTTGGTGCAATATCTGCACACTGTGGAGATTTCATAAAGTCTTGAGGATGTGCTGGTGCAAAAAGGCTTTTGGAAGGTCTTTGATGGGTTTTATTACATCCAATTGAAGAGTCATCACCATCTGAAATCTGACTTTGACAATAAAGATGTTTTTTATGAGTATAATCCTTCAGTGTGCCTGCTTTGGGGGTAAACTGCGTCTTTTTGTTGTTTGGATGTTTCACAGCAAGTTGTCTTGCTCCAAAATGACAAGCAGAACTTGTTACAGGTTCAACAGGTGCAGCAGTTATGCCTGGGAACTCTTTGAAACCTAAAGAGGAAGAAAAAAGCTTTCTAGAAGATTCAGAGTCAGATGTCAGACTGGAAAGATGTGGCCTGAGCTCTGCGTGATCTTCAGGAGAACGTGTGTGATGCAGACTTTCTTCACCATCGCCTTCCTCTGCCTCTGTGACAAGAGAACTGGACAACTCCAGTTTGACCTCATCAGAAGTTACCTGAGCAGGTTTCTGCCTCTCTGACGTGTCGCCACCCTGATTCTGATGGTCCCCAGAGTAAGAAAAATCAGTCTCTGAAATCAAGCCAGTGCATACTCGAGGGGGTGACGAGCTTTTTTCCTGCTGCGTGTTCACTTCATCTTTGATATTAACTGATACCTTCTGATTTTGGTTTTCTGAGCCCAATAAAGGTCCTGTGATTTTTCCAGGTGGATATGCTGGGATATAAGATGCACTCTGTGCTTTGGAAAAAGTAGGTGTTTGAAAACAGGCAGAATTTTCCAGAGATTTATAAGACCTTAGGACAGCATCCACAGAGTAGGGAGCTTCACTTTGGTTTGTGGAGCTCTCAGTCACCTCTGAAGAACCCTGAGAGACAGAGACAGAGGTAGATCCTTGACTTCCAGGAGCGCTGAAGAAGCTCTGGAATGGTCTAGACAGCTGAGGTCCAAGCACGGCTTCCACTGAATAACAAACTGGTTCCTGCTGGTCGCTGCTGGTTGATGGAGGTTTCTGAGGTTCAGCAGCATCTGATGCACAGGTCGGTTCTTCATTTTGAAACCCTGACGTCTCCTCCTCAGCACCTGTGCTGTTGTAAAACTGTGGCCTGGCAGAAGACATGAACAAAACAAGACAAACATGCATCAGAAACTTTTTTGGAATGTATACAAAACCTGCGAGTGGTTGTTAGCACAACACCAAATCCCAGAGCATTGGACTGTGTGTAAAATAGGAATAAAAACAGAAAGCAACAATCTGCAAATCTAATAAACCTCTATTTTATGCACAGTGGAACATAGAAAATATACATCAAATGTATAAACTGAGGAAATGAACCATCCTGCTGCCCAAAGAGTTTTGGGGAGTTTTTGGAAGGGAATTCAGACTTAAGCTGCTCAGCAGTCCTGAGTGTCCTTGTCATGTTTTTCATGAAATGCCAGTTTCTTAATAGCAGAAAGGTCTGGAGGCACCTGACTTCTGTTACAAATTGATGTTGTTTACGATGAAATTCTTATTGATTGTTTATTTTTGTGTTTTCTTTTCCTCCAAACAAATCATGTTATTATTTTCACAATTACTTTTAAGTGTGAAAAATAAATAAAAAAATAAATAAGTGTCTTGCAGCATCATTTTGTTTATACAGAACAATCTCCATAAATCTGACATCACTCATCCACAGTTTATACAGAGAGGCAGTAGACGCTGCTGAAAAAGATCAAAGGAACACTTTGAAAACACGTCTGACCTCAACTGAAGAAGAAGAAGAAAAAAAAACAAACACAAAAGACAAACATGCTGGTTATCCATGCGCACATGGAACGGGTAATTTGATGAAAGTGAAAATGATCAACCCATAGGGGGCTTCAGTCAAAGTCACCAAGAAGTTTGAACGGAAGAACTGATGCGGCAGGCGTCATAATCTGCTGAAATGCCACTGCAGCAACTCAGAATGGTCCTCAGTAGACTGTACGGCCCCCACGTGCTTGTACGCACGCCTGACAGCGTCGGGGCATGCTGGTCTTGACATGACCAGTGGCGTCCTGTATCTCCACCCAGATACTGAACAGGGGTCTCATTTACAACCGTGGCGTATGTACAAAGGGGGCATGAAACCTGCGTACGCCGCTTTCCAGGCAAAGGTTGCGATCTACGAAAAACAAACTTGTCGTGAGAACGTGCGGTCCATCATGCAAGCTCGGACGCGTGCGTACGTCGATTTTTGAAGACAGGAAACTGGCGATGCAGATGGTGAGGTGGGGAACTGTAGCTACACTGCATCTGACTCCTCTCAGATATTTAATTTTACTCCACATCAAACTGTAATCATAGATCAAAAACCACAGTGTTAATTATGCTTGTGCTGGTGGACCATAAGGACCTTTCAAATAAATAAAAAGTAAGGCCTATAAGCCAACTTAAACCTCAAATCAAAGTCCACACAACATTTCATCAAAGTTTTCTCACCGTCACATTCCTCTCCCTGATGATCACCATGGTGACGTGTACTGCAGATTAACACATAGATTGTAACAAGGTGTGAAGCAATCAGACTGATTGATGTAAACATTTAGATACTGTGGTGACTCTCCTGACTAACGCTGTGTCATGGATGTACTGGTACTGCTGGAAGACGTGGAAAATTGGAGAAATAGGAGGGAGCACGTTTTCACGGATCACCAGGATTACCTGGACCGTGATGATGACTGGCTAATATGTCGATTTAGACTCCCTGGAGCTTTACTCTTGGATCAACTGAGTCCAGTATTGGAGAGACTGACCCGCCAGGACCACAACATTCCTGTTCAAATACAGGTGTTAACCACTCTGGGGTTTCTGGCGAATTAACAGACAGGTATATGTTTAACATAATCAATAATTATTTAACTCTCTGCCTGAAGCCATTTTTAGAAACAACATAGTTCTGTGAAATCATCCAGAGGTCTGGGATATCGCTGCCAGCGCTGAGAGCAATAATGCCTCTGGGATGGTTGTCAATGTGACCAGTTCATACATCAGATTTCCTACACTGGGAGAACAGGTCAACATTAAAAGGCAGTTTGCAGCAGTGTCCACTGAGATCCTACGTAATGTTTCATAAATGAGACCCCTGGGGTCACCACAGAGCACAGCTTCGTGAGGATGTCATACAACATTTAAAGCAGCAAGAAGGTTCACTCTAACAAATGTTTAAAAGTGTGTTTGACACTTCAGACATAACACCACACAAATGAGCACCCGTCAGCACCCGTCCTCCTCCAGAGGTTTCCTGCGTGTGGGGAGTGGTTGCGTTGTCTCCATGGTTACCATTGTTGACCAATAACAGCATTGACCATTTATGGTAGAAAGTGGGCGTGTAGAGGGCGGAACCTTGTATGCACGCATGGTTTTATAAATTGGGATTTTATTTTATTTTTTCCCGTCTGCTATTTTTGGCTTTTGGGCGTACGCGCACTTTTAGTACAGATCCTACGCAGTGTTTAGTAAATAAGACCCCAGGGCATCACTGAGCTCCCGGACAGGTTGAGGTGCAACCTGGCAACATCGGAAGGACCTGAGCATGAATTCCCAAGGATGTTCTACTGGATTTAGGTCAGGCGGGCGTGGAGACCACTCAGTGGTATCAATTCCTTCATTCATGCATTATCATGCAGCAGAACGTTCACCGCAGCTTCTGCAGACCCTTTCACGTCTGTCACATGAGCTCAGACTGAACCAGCTCTCATCTGTGAAAAGAACAGGGCGCCAGTGCTGGACCTGACAATTCCAGTGTTCTCTGGCAAATACCAGTCAAGCTCCACGGTGCCAGGAAGTGAGCCGTCAGGTCATCCTCATGAAGTGTGTTTCTAATGATCTGGTCAGAGACATTCACACCAGCTGAAGGTCACTTTCTAGGGTTCTGGCAGTACTCATCCTGGAGCAGATACCGGTCCAGCTGATGGGTTAACGACCCCGATGGCCCTGCCCAGCTCTCCTAGAGTAACTGCATGTCTTCTGCAATCTGCTCCACACTCTTGAGACTGTGCTGGGAAACACAGCAAAGCTTCTGTTCAATGGCACATACTGATGTGCCATCATGGTGGAGTTGGACTGCCTGTGCAACCTCTCCTCATGCCAAATGAGGAGATCCCTGGACTCAGTAGTGACCTGACCCTCGTCAAATGCTAAACTATTGAAAAGGCATTTAAAAAAAAAAAAAAGTCTGTGGCCTTTTTCATTGTAGCTGCTTTAGTGCATCTGCTGTTAATTTCAGCTGACACAGATAAACAACCCTCCCTGATACTGACCAGATCAATATCACAGATGTTTAACTCACCTGATATTATCATCTGATTAAAAGTGTTTCTTTCTTTTTTTTTTTTTTGAGCTGTGTATATAATCTCCCCACCTACACTCTTCTTCAAAAAGATATTTTCATACACAATCATGTCACTGACCTGTTTCCAACTAACCTAATTAGAAGCAAGAAGATCCTGCAGGAGCTTCTTATTCGTACCGCTTATTTTCCCGGACTTCCGCTGCCACGCCCCATTTTTTTGACAAAAGATTTACCTCAAATTCAAATTGAACCAATACTTTTTTTCTTAAATGTCTCACTTCCAACATTTGGTATGTTTTCTGTTCCACTCTGAATAAAACGTGATCACAGAGACGGTGTTGCAGGTGCACACCTGAGTGGTTGTTTCAGTATGTCCGGCTCCTCGTTTACGTCCAGAAATTCTGAATCCTCTGGGTTCGCTGTCTGAACGGACGGCTCCTGTTCATCTGCTTTTCTAAGTTCACAGAGCTCTTTGTCTCGTTTTAATACCTGCAAGGAGAAGATACAACCCACATGCATGACTATTTCAGAACACAACAGTCAGTCACAACTTTTTTGATCACATTTACTCAACTAGACTTCCATGGACACACCTCGTCCAGAAGCCGTTCTGTGACTTCATTAAGAGGCTCGTGGGAAAATTTGCAATCTTCCTTTTGAAAGCAGCGTCCTTTCCTATGGAAATACTTGCAAGGAAACGACTGTGCAGCAAAGTAAAGGAAATATTAGATATCCAATGGTTGGCACTGACTGTTGCAGGGTTAGGATTAGGATTAGGATTAGCAGGCGAAAGGATATTGTGCATGTATGGACACGCGGCTCCTTTGGTGCAGAAGCCTTGGATGTAGAATTTACAGGCTGCTTTGATGAGATCATTGTAAGCTTCCACATGCTCCAGCTGGCACTCATCAGCCTGCATAGAGAAAAGAACATAAGCATTGTAATTATTTAATAAAAAAAAAAAAAAAAGGATAACTTGTAAGTTAAAGCAGAATCTACCTTGACGCATCGCCCGTAAATGAAATGTCGACAAAGCAACCGTCCGTCCACCAAAATAGCATTCTGATCCTTGAACTCCTGAGTCATGAACCTTTTCACCTTAAAGTGAGGGGAAAGATGAGCAAACAATGAGATTTAAGACAGATATACGTCTGGCAAAGTTCACTGTCCTACCTGTCCACCTCCGTTCTCAGATCTTCCACCACGGCTGCGCTGTTGCTGATTTTTATTAATCTTCTTTCCCTGCTTTTGTTGCTTGTTGTAAACTGGAAAGTTGTTACTTGTTTTAGATTTCTGATTTTTGCGGCATCGGCTGTTATCGTTTCCAGCTTTAATGTCGTGGCCTTGCATCATTTGCTTAGCAGGTTTACGACGACCACCGGCGCCCTGCTGCTGGTGCTGCTTGGCGTTATAGTCTTTAAATGCATCATAAGTCTGGCTCGGGTAACATCTCCTCTGTGAAAAGAAAAAAAAATTGAAAATAAATCCAAAGGAAATGTAGATACTCATTAATAGTGTAGAACTTTGATCCAACCCCTTTGCCAATAGAGAACCGTGGTCTCAGATTTGTAGGCAAAGCACAGCAAATTTATTTGTAGAGCACATTTTGTGTACAAGACAATCCAAAGTGCTTTACATAAAAAAATGATAATAATTTAAAACACAGAAGTAAGTTAAAAAGAGAGAAGAGAGTTTCAGTAGCCCTGAGGCATTCTGGGAGTTTGTTCCACAGGAACATAAAAGCAGAACGCTGCCTCATCATGGTTGGTTCTAACTCGGTACAGACAGTAGGCCTAATCCAGGCGACCTGAGGGCTCTGAATGGTTCGTGATGGACCAGGAGGTCACTTGACCATCCAGAGATTTATAAGCCAACAGCTGGATTTTAAAGTCTATTCTGTGACAGACATGAAGCCAGTGAAAAGATCTTAGGACTGGAGTTATAATGGGCAGCTCTCTATTTTGGTCTAACTGAGACTCGGGCAGCAGCGTTCTGAACTAACTGAAGCTGTCTGACGGACATTGTTTTTAGAGACCCGTGAGAAGAGCGTTACAGCGGGCCAGTCTACCAGAGATACAAGCACAGCCTGCTGAGACATCAGTCCCTTTAATCTTTGACAGCTTCAGCTCCAGTAAGACCTGACAATCCCTGCTTCATGACACCAATGGATCCACATCATTCTCAAAAGCAAGAAAATAAATCCTGACACCACCAAACCAGAACTACTCCACCTCTCAACTACACCTAGAAGTACTAGAAATTCTGCTCCCACCTGAAATGATTCTGACCCACACAGCTCCACCTACAGGAGGTGTACTGATAAACAGCACAACTTCCTACAACTACCTTAAGGCAGTTATTTTAAGGCCAGGTTTCATCTGTCGCAGACTGGGAAAGAGTGGTTCAGGGAGCACGTATCTGGGTGGATCCAGACCCTCACCTCAGTCAGCATCCTTGGGATGTTTCTGGAGTAGACTCTACAGAGTTACTGATCTCCTATTATCAGGATGGAAGTGAACTGTAACGCTGCATAACCACAACAAATGCGTGTTATAATAAAAGTTAAAGACGATTAGACAAAATATCTGAGTGACTCTTTTTTTCTTCATATTTTAACTCACCTTGTTGTAGTTGCCTGGCTGCTCACCCTGTTTTTTCCTCTTTCGTCCCCTGGTGCCATTATCAGTTTTGTTCCTGTAAAACACTGGTGTTCAGTGATGGAGGACTCATGCAAAAACAACTGATCATTAAAAATTTAAAGTAAATTAAATCAATCAAACCAGCGTTCTGTACCGGCATGTGAAGTCTGATCGATCAGGAGTCCTGACATCTTCATCGACGGTAGCCAGTCTCGAAAAGAGGTTTGCAAAAGCCATTTTATTCTCGTTATAGTTTGTTTTTCTAGTATTAAAGGTGACAGAAGTAAACAAACTATAGACGAGTCGGCTGCACGTGCGAGCGATACTCACGGTTTACAAACTTACAAACGCACACATAAAGTTAAATTAGTTATGGCCAAAATGTACATATATAACAGCTTTAAAAAGTGGTTAAATGATATCCATTCTGACCAACTTGGAAGTAAAATACGCTCGTTTAGTTTAGTTTGACGGCTACATCGCTCCGTCTGCGTTTGAGACATACGTCACTTCCGTGGACTCTACCAAACTTTCGCGGGGGTGTTGGTTAAAAAATAAATAAAAAATAAAAATTCAATCAATAATAATAATAATAATAATAATAATAACAATAACGATAATAATAATAATAATAATAATAATAATAATAATAAGTCAGCCACACAAGTCAGTTCAGGTTAT
>JBAMYA010060516.1:0-28223 GCA_037176975.1 Arrhamphus sclerolepis | reverse complement strand
ACTTTATTAAAAGGATTATTTAATTTGCCACGTTCCTGAGCCCTGCATTTGAGTCCTCTGTCTTCTGCCGCATGACAGATTCACAGCTGAAGAGAGTCAAACCAACATGACAGACACCACGTTGGATTCATGTTCTATATATGTGTCATGAGTGGTGAGCTGGCCACTCAATGGACTCGAGGCAGCACACTCTGCTTTACTCTAACGGAGACACCGAGGAGCTCAGCTAAGACAGTCCAAGTGAGATTCACAGCTCCATTATCCTATCAGTCCATCAGCTGGTGGTCCCTCACTTCCCCGGGCTCCTGGACTGCGAGGACACCAGCACGACTGACAACACGCCACTGCAAAAGCACTGCGCTTCACTTGTCATGCACAGGAGAGCACTTAGTCACATGCAGTTGATTTAATTCAGATTACTGATCCATCTGTGTGTTTGTTTTATGTGAGAGAGAAGTGGAGCACTGTGTCGTTTAATCAAAGGGCTCTGGGCTCTCAGGAGGGTGAAGGACGCTGCGAGGTTACTGAAATGATTCTATTTTCCGCAAAATGCACGATACATAATTCATGAGTAAGCTCTCAGATTAAACACGGCAGCGGCTGTTCACTGTCACCACACAAAACAAAATCTGTGATCAATCATGGTTTAACTTGGCCCCTGCTAACATCCTGCTAACATCCATTAAGACTTTCCAACTGAACTGAAGGCTGTTCAGTCAAATGAAAAACATTATGGCTTCATTCATCATTCGCTTATAACCTCATAACTGCACAGTAACATGGTGGCATTAGTGAGGGCTATAATGAGCTTCTGAAATGAGGCCCGCTGAAGTCCTGTTAGTCTCTTTGTGAGATGGATTGTGACACATGTAATGAATTAATTCCTCATTTAATGGACTACAGTTCTGGAAATATAACACATATCAATATGGGCATTTGTGCCTTTACAAGACCAGCCAGAGGAATTTCTTATCCCGCCCCTCAGGACCAATGGCCCTGCTGCAGGCAGGAGCCCTGCCATACCTGAACCCCCAAATCTGTGACAGGAACTTGATCATCTGATCCATGACAGGGTTTTTTTTTTTGACCTGTCATGAATCTACATTTTCCCAACCACTGTTTACTCTTTGCAAAGATTTTCATCTCAACATTTCACACCAAATGGACACAGAGAAAAGTTGCCCTTTCAGAGAATAAGACACACATGGTGCCTTTCCAGCATGTTGCATGAACAAACTGCAACAAGCAGTCTCAGCAACCATCGTGTATCGCTGCAAAAGCTGATCAGACCTGGAGCATCACCTGTCCCTCCTGTTGGTTTTTTGACCTGAAGGATTCTGCACTAAATTAGCAAGTTAACATAAACACCATCTAATACAAATCCTGAAACCTTCTGAAGTTAGAAATCTGAACCACAACAGTTCAGCTCACTCCAAAAAAACACAGTGCCTTTAGGTTCTCCACCAAACTATGCATGTTTCAAGAGTGCTTGGGAAGGATCTTTAGACATAAACTAAGTGTCATCAGAGTTACGTAGAAGATGGAGGACCTGACTTGAGCACAGTTGAGAGTTATATCACAGTCCACAGGTCAAAGGTAGGGCTGGATAGTTGTTCATTCTAGAAAATGTTTTTCCTATCTCTACAGGATGGACAGCCTTTGGCTGCATTCTCAATCCCAGCTGTGTCAAGTTCAGACATACGTACTTGGTGTGACTTGGAAGAATGAGTTTGGTCTTTCTGTTGTTGGATCACTGCTTGATGCTCAGCTCCCATATGTTAGAAGACATTTCTAAAAGCTTCTTTATTGATAAATCAACCAAAGTTTCAAATTAAAATAGCTACAGCAGTACCTGAAGACATCTTACAGTACGCTCACACAGCAGCACCGCGGTGACGCTTGATGGAGGAGCTGTCTGACCTGAAAAAAAACAATGAAACTGCTGCCCTCAAAATATTCAGGAAGAGGAGATTTGTTGTGTTGACCAGCTAACTGCTAGCTAACTATGCTCTATGGAAAAGTAGCCTGACTCCCGAAAGGAAAAGCGAGGGGAGCCGACTCTCACTCGACGGGCGTTGGCTCCAAAGCATCATCTCCAGCCGGCTCTTTTTCAGGCGACACATCACTTCCGTCCACAGACACACACACGTAGTTCATACCAGATTCATCCACTATCTCTGACACTTTCTTCCAAGACTTATTTCTGAGACTTGCGTCTCTGTGTGACTACAAACTTTCATCATACAAATAGAACAATTAAATTCCAAGATTATTAATTTTTACTTCATTTTCCCGTCATGTGAAGCCTGATCGTAGACCGATATGAGCCGCTATAGACCTGCCACTATGGACTATGTACAAGGCTTCCAATGCATATATATGAGCGTGCTACTAAAACAACAGTAATATTTGTACATTGTAATTTCTGGTATTGAACAGACAAGAACAAGGGTGACAGCTCATTTGTTTAAGTCCATGCTACACCTGTAATAGTCCCTCAGCAAAGATTATTCATCTCAGCAAGAGTCAAAAAGTCAATGATGAAAAGAAGCAGTTCAGTGAAATGAAGATGGAGGAATTAACATTTATTACAAACATGAACCAAAAACCATCATGAGACAAAGCTTGCTAGCTTCTTTGAAGTGCTCCTGCTCGGTAGCACAGGGGAAAAGAAAAGATTGTAACTATGAAGTCATGTCATACATCTGGAACTGAGGAAGACTCTGCTGCTCCAGTTAGCACTACTTTTAACCTCTGTGCTTTAGGGACTTGTTAAAGTGTGCACGCAGGGAATCATGGAGGAATGTTTTTGTAGAAGACAAAAATAAAAATTACATCATGCATCACGAGTTGAAGTGTCTTATTCTACCGCAGTTACAGAAATGGAAAATGTATATGTATGAGGACTGCCTTCTAACTTTCTACACTAAAAATCTGGATTAGACATCAATTGCTGACAAATGAAAAGATGGAACTGACACTGCTGCTGGTGTTTGAGGAACTTTAATGAGAACCTTTCAAAGTGGAGGTACTGAGTCTTTTTCCACTGAAGTCCAACCAAACGGGTGAGATCATGTATAATGCTGTAAAATGTTTCTTTGAAAAGTGCTCTGTGGAGCTGGATAAAATCTGCCTCCTTGTAACTGATGGTGGGCCATCTCTGGTAGAGCAAAAGACATGTTTTATGTCACTTCTCATATCAAGTTATCTTGTTACACTGCGTCATTCAGACTGTGTTATGCGCCAAAACTGTCCAGTAAAATAAAAGCAGCAAAGGACTGTCATCAATATTGTAAATCACATTTGCTCAGCCTCAAACCTGCAGCTATTCAGACTGTTTTACAGCAGCAGAAGGAGCTCAAATTCTGACCCACTGCAGCATAATGATGTAGGATGACAGAGCGCTTCAGCGGGTATGTGCACTGCAGAAAGAAGTGGCACCGTCTCTTTTCAGTCAAAAACCTAACAAAGCGGCCTGTCCGAGCTGTCCACCCCTCATGTTTGAAATTAGACTTCATAGAGAATCATGAACTTCTATTCTGTGGAGGATATCAACCTTCAATCAATGCCAGTCCCTTCTAGGCTGCTCCGTATGCTCCTTTTCCATTAGTAGCAGCAGCCTCAGGCTCAGATGGCTCAGCTCTGCAGGAACCGCTGTGCATTAAGTGGAACTGTCTGACTGAGGCAACGGGGCTGGTAAGTTGCCTTCTTGCCTGCTTTAATGTTTTAATTTTATTGATTATATTGTCAGGAGTGTAAATATTATTACACATATAATATATAAATAGAATGAAATATATCAATATTATAAATGAGTAAAATGTAAATATTTAATATTTATTAAGGGTATCCCTATATCCCTACAGTGTTTATTTAAATAAAATATTTTTTTACTTTGTGGATGAAATAAGTGCCTATTATAAATGTATAATATATGATGAGGATGATGATGAAGAGAAAAAAAAAAGGTACTTGTGTTATTGCGTTTTATTGTTCAGGACAATGGACAGAGCACAAGACTGGGACGATTTTTGTTCTGGGTGTGAAAACAAGAATTAAGAAAGAATATATATATATATATATGTGTGTGTATAAGAAAGAAATAAACTTACCTGATAGCAAGTTATCACTGTAACCTACTGTCTCCCCCCTCACTCTGATATTCCTGTAGATGAATATAAATATGCGGATCACTATAACCTCTGCAATACTGCTTGAAAAGCCTCCTATTTGAGGTGGTTATATTCCACTGCAGTCTTCCCAGTTGTGACCTTGTGACCAGAATCTCCTACCTGCAGAGTTTGTTATATGCCCAAAAAAAAAAAAATCTAAGTTCCAATAACTTTTGCTGCAGCAGGTTTAATAGTCTTCATTCTGTATTGTTTCATTTATTTTATTATGTGTTCTCTCATTTGACCTGTTAAGAAGTTTTGATTAATGAATAAATTGTGTTGTTATCATTAATGAGGACTGGCCCTATGATAGATGACCTGACCAGAGTGAAGCCCACCCTTCACGCCTTTCACCAGAATACAGCTGGGATAGGCTTCAGCAGAGCCCCCACAACCCTACAGGATGAAGCGGCATCCTCCCACCAGCTGTCACAGCCAAACTTAAGTCATGTTTTTATTTGGCTGTAAAAGAATGACACAAACAGCAGTGAATTGTTTAGCACAACATCACTCTGGGTGACTGAAGGGTGAGTCATAAATTTAAGTGCAACAGGGGAAAAAAGAGCATTGCATTCATGCCTTGTCACCATAACAGTAAGATTCTAACACCAAAATAGAGTTTGTGTCTGGCTTAAATCCTCTGGATAACTTTACCACTAAATTGAGGGCTACACATTATCTAATAATATACTGTTCAGGCTCTGGGTGAGTTGAATTATTTTGACCTTGAAATTGCCTTTAAAGACTGCCTCTGGTGGAATTTTTTTATTGTTTTGCATTAACAAGCAGTGACTATCAGTGTCACCCTGGAAACCTTTCACGTCTAAATGATCTCCACCAAAGCTTATCTGCTTTTAGCATTTGTTAGCATAGCTGTATGCTACTTTAAAGGCCACATTTGAAGCCTGATTCATCACAGTGGTGAAATCAGTGGTGACGTCCCATTTGGAGAGTCCTTCAGTCGAAGCCCACAAATGTGTCCTTCTTCTCTCAGGTTGAGAAAGGTGCATCAAGTGTAGCATATACCAGTATGGACTGGTTGCTGGTCGCCGATGTACATGGTAAAATGTCCTGCGGTCCTTTCTCTGCAGGAGAAAAACACGAGTGAAATGGAAGAATATCTGGCTCCATCTTAGAGGATGGGTTGCTAGGCGACCAGAAGTTTTCTGCAGGCTAGTATATTTTATTTCAGCAAGTTCAGTTAAGATTTTGTGGTCCGAAATATTTTCTCTCTTCATTTTTCAGGGGTGTGTTGTTTTCCACTGGTCAATCCCTTTTGTGGTAACTTAGTTAGGTTAGCTGTTTGGCATGTTGGCACATCGTTCAGTATATGAACAGTATATGTGTTTGGTTTGTTTCCCCCCCCGGCACTATGAGATAGAGATGGTGATATATATGTTCCGGATTAGGATTGCATTGCTTCATAGGAAGAAAAAAGAAACCTCATGCTGAGAGTTACACTGGAGAGAAGCCACACAAAGACAGCAGAGACACACATGCTCCGCATCAAAAGAGGAGGAAGAGAGCAGAGAAGCAAACAGCAGATGGAGTATGAGGGAAGCGTCAGAAACACCAGCTCCACATTCCTGCAGGACTAATATGTCCTAGGCTATGAACTGGTGCATTGTCCACACACCTAGCCAGTGCTCAGATAGACTGGTGTTTGAATTTTGAATGATTAAATGTTTGTTTTTAGTCAGCTCTGTTAAATATATCTATTAACTGAATAAAATGAAGTAATTAACAGTTTACCTCAGCTTCCATAGCCTCATTTAAAGGGATCATCCTTATAATTACAGTATGACAATGATAATAGAGACAGCACACACACTCAACACATCTCAACATAAAGGAAGAAAGGAAGAAGAGAAGCAGAGTGATACAGAGAAAGACCAAAAGAGCTGCTGAGCCTTTTGGGATCTCTACTACAAGGCAAGTTCAATATACACACACACTGTATGTACACTGTAAATGCCAATACTGAATTAATTAAGAAATAGTAAGTGGAATACTTTAGTTTTGAGCAAGCTGCCCAGAAAACTAAGTTTAGATGACTTACTAGTACTTTTGGATGTAGAATGTGAACCAGCTAATCTGATATGTTGATTTTGTCCAAAACAAACTCAATATTACATCATCCTAATCTAAAAAATATTTTGTTATGTTTGTTTTGAACAAAGTCAATGTGTCAGATTGGGAACGTGTGACTTACACTATCATCTCTATGCGAGCTGAGTTCATTTTAATTGTGTTGGTGCTGAACTTGTTTTTTCTTCCTTTCTAGATTTGTCAAGCAGACCTAATTCATGAGTGCAGTGGTCATGCACGCAAGCACTGCACTTCTTTTGTGCAGACAAGAAGAAGCCAAGAGGAATTGTGCACTAGATGGACCAAACCGTTCCTCCTTCGATGGTGGGGGATTATCAGAGATGTTCACGGTGGACTGATGGCCAGCACTCTTCACCAAAAGCCAGCTAAGCTGCTGTTTGTTTGTTTTCTTTTTTTTTATTTCAGCTGAATCTGACGCTTTGGAACAAATCAAATTCACGTTTAATGTGGTTTCCCCCACTGCTCCCACCCCACATATTTAAATATTTTTCACATGGGCTCTGAGTCCATCAGAGAACCTTCAGGAAGACTTCTTCATGAAGCTGGATCACCTTTGGCATCTTTTTTTGCAGCTGTTCAAGGCAAGAAAAAGTGTTTTTGAGCAGAAGCTGAGTGAACTAATGCAGGACATCAGCTGGCTGATGTACAGAAGATCTCTTACACAGCACATAGCCCTGTTCATTGAGGTTACTGAATGCAGTCAGCAGTAAAAAGATGACAAAATTTGCAACAATATAGTCTGAATCTCACATTGGCAGCTAAAACTAACCTCTGGGGGAAAGTTAAATTTCACTTTGTGTTTAAAGGAGAATCCTAGGGAAACAGACCTAAGTGTTAAAAGTGACTTTTCTTTACTTCTTTATTCCTTCGACTGACTTGCGATTCAGTCTATGTTGTACCCAATTTCTTTGCTCTCATTTCCTATCGACAGCACTCTATGACCTCGAACAGCAGGCATAGGCATAGTAGTTGCCTCACTCTTCTGTGCTGGACAGCACTGGCTGTGAAGTTATATAAAGGAAAACAAATGGCAATTTGAGGGATTCAGCAGAGTGGAATTTTTCAAATGCAGATAAATTCACAACTTTGTTCACCAGTAGCAACAAATAATGAATTTTGCTCATCGTCACTGCAGTTAAGTGAGTCAACAGAACTTTACCAAATCTGAAGGCTTGCTGAAATGAATTTCTTTTGCATATGTATCTTTAGAGGATGCAGCAACACACGAGACCATTTCCTCGGCGACTGTCCGTGTGCTCACTGCTCTTGGGGAGGTTGATGCAGAACGTCAGGGTTGTGTTTGCCTTCTGTTTGGTCTATCATACGCACTTTACCTCGATTATCCCAAATGCATGATTGTATGAACCCTGAGGTTCATACAATCAGTCATGCTTAGATGGGGAGGCCAAAAACTCCCATAGAAGTTGCTGAGTCTGAAAAGTACTTCTGAGATCACTTTTGGTCACCAGAATACTGTACTGGAAGGTTCTGCACTCAAGGTCGTTCTTCTAATGTGTTCAATTAACCATTTGTTTCTAACCAACATCTCAGTTTGAGAGCTTTTTTGGAGGAGAGTTTAAGCTTTTATGTTTTATAATGAAGTTAACCGTAAGGTTTGGTCTTTTGGTGTTGTCGCCTTATGAGTGCGACGTGTAAAAATTTACAATGAATATATGTAAATCGAAACATTGAGGGGTCATTTGAGGGGTCTGCTGGTTTTTGGAGGCTCTTTTATTTTCCTCTGAAGAGTATAATTGATGGTAGGAACATGTGTCTGCTGTGAAGAGATCAGCATGAACCCTTTCACTGTTATTTTGTGCACTCTTGTTTTACTGGTAGTTCAAACTGTTTTTATATTCGTGAAGTTTTACAAAAGATTCACAACAGAAAACATCTGAACTATTTTCTTATTTCTTTATTTTAATAGGTTTCTTACAAATGTTGTTTTGTAGTTCAAAGGCAGTTGGTAAACAAACAGAAAATAAGTACACAAAATTTGGTGGTTAATTAAAAATAAGTGGTGCTTGCTTGAAAAAGTAAGCTACGCAAGTATTATTTACTCAAATAATCAAGTTTATGAAACACTACTTGCTCAGAAAAATTGAGTTGAACTAACTTACTAGCTGAACTGAACTTGTTTCTTTTGAGGCAATGAGTTTGCATCTTTTTTTTTAAAGTGGAGTCAGCAAGTTAGAATTTAAAGTGTAGCTCCCTCTTGTTAGCTTGCATCTCGAACATTAAAATCCAGATCGCACAAAGCGCTTGTTATCATCGAAGATAAAAGGGTTTTTCAGCTCTGGCCAGTGTCCCATCATTAATGCTTAAGCAGATCTGGCGATAATTAAAGTAGTGCAATGCATTGAGATTTTGTGTTCCAGGTATATTTTTACAGTATGAGTTGTTTTTCCCTCAAAGGATAAAGAGAACAAGAAAAGAGGAAATGGAATATTTAATTAAAGCAGTTAAATAGGCTTACGTCAGATGGCCGCATGCAAGTCTGATCTTTATGTGAGCCACAGCATGAAATGGAAACTGAAATGATGGCAGAAAATAGCATGAACTGTGCATCTAAAGAGCGGTCCCACCAGAAACACCGTGACGTGTCCCAGAAGCCACCAACCACTCTGCTCCACTAAAAATACACATTCGATCTATTTTTGCACTCAACCATGTCAAAGACACGTCAGTATACATACAGCAGATGAAGCTGGGGGGAAGTCAGGCATGAGAAAGACATAGTGCAGATGTAGACGTAGGTGATTTTTCAAAATAAAACAGCTTGAGCAGAGTCCATACATGTACTTTAGGTTAACCTGGGGAGGTTGTGGCTAAACGTCTCAGAGGTTTGAATTGTGTCTGAGGAGACGTTCAGTTCAGAAGCTGAAAAGCAACTTTACTTCGACTCCATTAATAATTATAGAAATAACAAGATTTGGTATGTCTTAAAATGAGAGATTTCTGCTTCATTCTCTCTAAACCTTCAGGGGAACTTGTGATTTCATGAATCTAGCTAGCAGGCTGCATGTGCTTCAGGATGGAGCAAAATCACTACACTGTCTATTCAGTTGTTACATCAAACCAGATGAAGCAGATAAAACGCCGGATGGAGTTATATGACATATTGAGTTGGCATTTGTAGCCATTTGACTGGAGCTGCCAATATGAAAATCCATAAGTCAGCTGAAAAGAAAACAAGATAAATCTGAGACAGACACAGTAATATACATGTGGTCGTAGCAGGGTAGCTTAGGGGGGGTTGTCCTTTGGCCAGATGTATTTTGTTGATGACAAGTGTCATCTGGTGATGTGAACAGTGTCTCTGTGGTCTGTGTATCGCTCCTTCTCACACACCCATGCTTAAGTGCTGTGGGTTCAGTAACCTTTCTCGTTTATCTGTTTGATCAACCGCTTCAAGACATTTGCGAGCCTGAACTCTGCTGCTGCCTCCACGCTGGGACAGTGCTGCTTTATTTTTGATTTAACCTTATTCATTTTCATTCTTGGATCATTTACAAAGGTTTGGTAGCCTACGGTTCTGTCCACCTTTGGCCTTGTTACCTGTTCAGCCATCAAAGTGTTAGCAGCACTTTAAGTTAACATTGCTGCCAACGTGATTGTGTCTAGTTGTTATTCCAGGTGGAGCTGCCTTTTGCCTCTGGGCCATTTTATTGATTGTTTGCTGTCTTTTCTCCCCTGTTGTGGCTATTCTTTTCTTTTCTTTCTTCATTTTCTATTTTTTTGTTGTTTCTTGCTACCTTTTTCTGCGGGCCTGTCGTCCTGTGTCTGCATGTGGGTGTGGGCTTGGGTGACTGGATGTACGTGTGTGTGTGTGAGTGGAAGTGTTTGTGTCTTTTTGTGTGTGTGCTGTGGACACTGGGTTATTTGCAGTTGTTTAACAATGGGCCACCTGGACGTGACTGACCTCAGACAAGTGACCCAAGTCGTATGAAGTGATCCAGCTGACCACCCAGCGTGACTTGTCTTGAACTGGCCCTTCTAATTTCTGTGCTGCTTCTCTTTCTTTTCAGACACGAGCTTTTCAGCCTACAGCAGCAGGTTGGGTCCCCTCACTGGTCCCTGACTACTGTGGACCTCGGGTGTTTTTTTTGTTTGTTTCTTAATTTACTGGGCAGCACAGAGGCTTGGTGGTCAGCACTGTTGCCTCACAGCATGAAGGTTCCTGTTTGGAGTCCCAGCAGGGGTCTTTCTGTGTGGAGTTTGCATGTTCTCCTCATGCTTGGGTGGGTTTTCACTGCGTACTCCAACTTCCTCCCACAGACCAAAAAGATGTGCATGAGGTTAATTGGTGTTTCTAAGTTGTGGAGTGTGTGGTGATGTTACGTGACTCTGCGATGGACTGACGACCCTTTCAGTTGTACCCCTGAATTTTGCACAAAGAGAGCTGGGATAGGCTCCAACTGATCTCTGTGACCGTGCACATGAATAAGTGGGTATAGATGATGGGTGGATGTTGATTTGCATTTGCTATGCTCACATGTGGTGTTTCTTCATAGCCTTCCCCCATCCAGTTATCCTCCCCGCTGTGGTATCAGCACTGTTTCTTGTTTATTCTGTTTATAAGTACACTTGTTGTCCTTGAGTCACCTTCATAGTCCATGTGATGTCACCATATGTGATTGTTTTTAATATGCGACTACTGAGCTGATCCACTGCAAAGTTGTTAATACATTCATTCCGTAGCTTGGGAAATCACGCCTGCTGTCCCTTTTTGTGTGTGAACGTATGTTCTTGGTGAATTGAGAGTAATTGCAGTTTCAAACTAATTGCTTGGGCTGTCTTGGTGGCATAGTTGCCTAAAATGCACCCAGTTCCTTCCATTGTCAGTACTGTACATACTCTATATATGTCAGCCACTATGTTGGACTGGAACTTTGAATGTCTAACATGTCTTAGTATGTCTATAAACTAAAAGTTAGTATGACAATAAGCTTACAAAATCAACTATGGTCCTTGTATTATCATGAGTTGCTCTCTGAACATCCATCATGCACTGCTGCATAATACCCTGCATGAAAATGCTTTGAACAACATCACTTTTGATCCACATAGTGGCAATCAGAGGCCCAAACAATGGCGGTGCATGAGCTTGATTTAGATGGACAACTTTGATCAGCTGAAAGTGTTGGCAGTTTAACCATTATCCATAATTAGTTGCAAATACAAGAATAAAAGGCTGCAAAATTTGGATTATTTGATGTCTTTTTCTGTTCATGGCCCAGGCCTTGATTGCCTTGAGTGGTGTCCACTCTAGAAATGTGCTTTATATTGTTGTGGAAAACCTTGATGACATTGCTGATTCCTGGAATAAGCATTGTGTACAATCAACCCACAATCCTTGCACTTCTAATGGTCACCCTTTCATAATACAACCTGTTTTCAAGAATTGCGTACATCATGGGCCTTGACATTTTTTTTTTTTTTACAGCCAGTTGATCAAAGGAAGGCAGAAATATGCTGAGAGGACTGCAGTTTTAAGGACTACTCTGGTAATAAATACGTTTCGTGTATGTATGGAACTCAGGTGGAACACAACCTGACTATCTGATGGTATTCAAATGATGAGAATTCATGTAAGACTTCATCAAAAGGTGATTGATGAGCTGGAGGAATGTTAGTTCTCTTTCAGGCTGTTTCCATTATTGAATAATTGAAAGATATCCATGAGAAACCTGCTTCCTCTGCTTCTGCAACATTTTTAGCTGCTCCAGATGAAAGACTCTGATGGTGATATCTTTGATCATGACTGAAAACGGTAGAGTCCTTCATCAGGGAGAGAGGTTCAAAGACCACGGTTTTAATGGTACCAAAGATAGCCAGTGACAAATATTCACGACAGTAAGAAATTTAGGATCATCTCACATGACACACTGAAGAAAACAACATTGGTCCTTTTCTGAAAAACAACAACATGAACAATGTAGATGGAAGCCAATGAGTAACACTGAACATTTCCTATTTTTATTTATATACTTGTTATTCCACGCTGGCTTCTTGTCATTCAGACCATGACTGAGTGCACCTTCCCACTCCCTTCCTCCACACACCAGTAGTACAGTGCAAGGGCTTATTTCCTGTCTTCATCGTTGATCAATGATTGGAACAAGTGACTCGTACACACTGATGATGTTTGACACTTGCTATACGAGCCTTGCAGTCTTCTACAGTTCAGCTGGTATCTTCATCGTACATTCTGCAGACCTCAGGGATTAAATCATGGCTTTCAGGAAACTTGTATGACAGCTAATATTATATCACAGTGTGCAGCCACCTTAAGAGACAGTAGTAAGAGCATCATGGACAGTTCTACACAGGGAATGACAGGCTTAACAATGATTCCTTAACCTCCGTAATATTGGACTATTTAAACAAGGTGGTGGTCACCAGTAGGTTGCTTCTGCCGATGCTCTTCCTAAGTTGGATAACTGCACCTGCCTGTTCTCTGACCATAGCATTGCTGATTGTGTTATGCAGTGACAGGCTGACAGTTCTAGCGCAGTCACACATGAGTCACTGCAGGTCTGGATTTAGAGACTTAAGTTATAATTATGAGATATCAAGCTTACACCCCCCACCCACCCCTCCAAACACACACCTACCTACACACAGACACGTACAGATAAACTACATCATTTAAGTCACAATGAGGACAACTGGCCTCCCTTCTTTCATTATCAGTATTTCCCAGTATTTTCTTTTTCCAAACATTTTACAAGACAAGCGACTGGTCTCTTGACTGTGTTTTATATGGGATCAGCCTCTGATCCTGCTTATATGTGATTCTGCTTTATAGTACAGGCCACCAAAAGACCATAATCCCAAAATACATCACACCGTTGTGATTCTAAGCGTTTACATGGCTATTTCAGAGAGAATAAAACTGAGATGAACACAAATAACAGAACACAGAACAAAATCCACAACTCTTAAATATGTTTCTGAAGCAGAATTATGTTTGCTTCTGTCCAACATACAAGTCAGGCCACTTGACGCTGCCAAGAAATGCCCTGAGAACCTAGTATTAACCAAATATTGAGTTTCAAAGTAGAAATAAATGTGTTTATAATAATCTCAACATATAATTTTCATTAATACACTTTAACAGCATTAAGTAATAATAAAAATAAATGAATCACTAAAAACATGAAGGCGATTGTTCGAGGCAACTGAGTCGATGTGTGCTGTGACTCAGATTTTCTCTCATTCATATCACATCAGGGGCCTGTACTATGAAGCGGGGTTAATGGCTTATCAAGTTACCTTTGAAAGTAATTTGATCACGTCAGGAGCAACTTCCTGACTAACCTGTGCTACAAAAGGTGGTTAAGTTTTGATCAAGGTATGCTGCCATGGCCTGCTTCGAGCAAGTTATGTTCTTGGTTAACTCGAAGTTTTCGCTTAACCACATCTACCAAGACAATGCTGGCGCACCTGGATGATCTGTGTGATATTGGGACATAAATTGTGAGGGGTACAGCTGAGGTGTGGAAAAGTCGGGACCATGTGCATAATGAAAATAATGAACCAGTGGGTAATATAGCGTAACAATCATACAGTCAAGGTAGCTGCACGTTTTCCTTCCCATCCCTCTTTAGTATTTAGCATTGTTGTTGCTAGGCTACTCTGCTGAGTAGATGCCCCAGTGGTTATTTCATGCTGCGTTCCTATTGGTTGGTTAGCTGACAGAGTGTCAGGGATGAAGTTGTCAGGACCCAGATGCAGGAGACCGGAGGCAGAAATAATCCAGAACATGGTTTTTATCAACGATGACGTGGCAAAAACTGTAGCAAAACTGTGGCATGAACACAAGGGACAAACCGTACAGAGCAGTACGGGCAGACAAAGACAGGACCTTAAATACATAAGCAGGGGTAACGAGACACAGGTGAAACACATCAGGAAAACCAGGATCAGGAAAGTCAAACAGAACTTCAAACCAAAAGCAGAGAGACACCACCAACGCCACAACCAAACCTAAACTGCGACACACAGATCGTAGAGGCAGCGACAGGCCGTAACACAAAGGCCGTGTTGGATTTCTTAAGAGTCACCAGTTAGAGTTAACTACCAGTTAGGTAACATCCTGAATATGAGGTAAGTTTATTTGTATTTCAGATTTAAGCAACAAGGCAAATCAAAATGCTTTTATACAAGATTAGAAGAAAGAGAAAATAAAATAGATATATAGCGAGTGCAAAGAAAACTGAAAAGTTTACCAGTAATTATTTATATATATATATATATATATATATATATAGACACACACACATACACATGCACACATTATTACCTCTAAAGAAACTAGGCGCATTTTACATAGTTGTCCTTATTTACAGTATTTCAGTGTATTTCTTGGAGTGTTAAAATGCTGATGCAACCTGTGTGTTGCTCAAGGCTTGAAGCTTAATTGCTCACATGAGATGCGTAAGATTATGGGGTTAGAAAGAAAAATATGAGGCTTTTGTTTCCACCACATAAATCAGCTCTGGCTGCTGTCCTTGTGTCCATTCCTGTCACACCCCCGTCACTTCTGTTTGTCCCATGAATAGAAAAATGCATAAAAATAAATAAATAAATGCAAACGTGGGCAGACTTCTCATTTTACGTTCATGAAAGATGTTCAAAGGGAAAAAAAATTGAATAGTCCAAATATAACCTTAACAAAAAGCAGCGTAGGAGCACCGGTGCCAGCATTGCATCAGTGTTTGTTTGTAATTCTGCTTCTGTGTTGCACTAATCTTATTGACCACTTTCATTCAGTTAAAGCTGACTTTTAATTGCAGCTAAGCTGCTGAGCATTTGTCATTACATGTCCCACCTGCACAGCTTTTCCTACAGGCTGAACTTGAGTTTTAAAAAGCAGTTTTCTGGGAAGGGCCAATGCCAGCGAGCAGGTTGGAATACTCAGATCATTTTGGAGAGAACACAGAAGATGTTCCTCACCTGAATCTACAGTGACAGCTTCCCTCCGGGGTAGAGGGCTTTGCAGTCTGACTGGCCTTTTTTCTTCAGATTCCTGTGCTCATCTGGCATCTCTTGTCATATCTCCTCTTTTATAGACCCATTCACTTGTCACATTCTGTTGTCGGCTTTCAGGATGGTACCCTACATGTTAAGATGAGGCGGATTATCCCAAGAGGCTCCTAAAGTCTGTAAGGCTCTGATGCAGGTGTTCATGGTGTCCCATAACGTAACAACATTACATAACCTGTTGTACGTCTTCAAGCTTTGTTTTCTGCTCTCATCTTCATTTGATTTTGTGCATCCCTCTGAACAAATTATACATAGTTTTATAGTTTCACCATACAACATCCACTAAAACCTCCAGGCTGAGCTGCAATTTAACGTTTATAATTCACATTCATTCATTTGCTTCCATGAAAGAAGAATTGCGTGGAATTTTGTTTGTGCTACAAACTGAGTCATTTATAACTACAGATGTCTTCTTCCCTGCAGTCTGTCATGTTGTATAATCATATTTCTGCTGCAACCTAGACAGGATTAAAATAAAAAAAAGAAAAAAACGCTGTAGAGAGGACCTTTCATGTTTTTTTATGAGGGCACTTTCTTCTTCATGCTTGGAAGAGCAGAGTGAGGTGGAAGGCATTTAAAGCATTCACTTGGTTTCAGTCTGCAGTTTTGACACCAGGTTTGACGAAGCCCTGCACAGTAACCCCCCTCCATCCCCCCACGACGTCAGGCCTGTCCAATAATGGATGTTTGGACATTCTTGTTTGACACACTGCCAGTTAAAGACGATGAAACCTTTTGATTGATTAGACCTAACCTGTGTTCATTAAAGTCGCATATTTGGATTTTTTTTCTCCCCATGTTCATTAAAGGGGTTTAGATGTTATGTCTGTCACTGTCAGCCATGATTACAATGACCTTTGAGACAACTTCGAAACGAGGTCTAAAATAATTGGTAAATTTAAACCTTTTATATAGGCAGTCTTTGATTATGTTGAGTTTTGTGGTGCTTGTGCACATATTTTATGTTTACATTGTTATTGTATGTTTGTATCTCTTGTGGGCTTAACTGTTACCTCTTGGCCAGAGCACTCTTGAAATCAGAGCACACTTTAAATCTCTTTCATTTCTTTCCCTGGTTAAATAAAGGTTCATAAAATAGGTAAATAAATAACTGTAACTATACTTTTGCTTTGCTTGGGAAATGCAAATGATCCTGCATGCAAAGTGAAGTCACAAGATGATATCATGTGCTTATCATGTAATCATATTATTGTATTTACAGCCCGCATATGTAATCAATCACCCTTTATTTGGAAAGAATTTTTCATACTCTAATACTCTGCACCATCCACACCAAGTCAAATTATTAGTAAGTGCAAACCTACTTGGCAATAAACTCGATTCTGATTCTGATACCACTTGTGCAAATCAATATACTTTACAAACATTAAGACAAAAGCATCAAATAAATAAAATAAACCCTCCCAAGTCTGACCACCAAAGTACATTAAAATAAATGCAATTACACATAAATGCACACCTAGACACATGCTCATAATATCAATAGGTTTTTAATAACAATAAGGTATCGGTAATTAGATAATATTTATAATGTATTTAAAACATGTAAATACTGTAAGCAAATAAATAAAGGTGGAAAATGTAGTTAGAGTTAAGGTGAAATAAGTATGTTATTACTGTATCTTATTAGGGCTAAATTCTTAGTAAAACTGCTCTCATTCATATATTTTTCAGTTTCTAGTGTCATTTGTCAAAGCAAGTCTGAAACTGTCAGAAAGACATCCCTTAACATACGCTAACAACTACTTTCAAGCACTGCTGAGTCATAAGGTGGATCATTTTGGTTTTTCCTTACTGCATGAGTTGCCTTTATACTTCCATCCATCCATCCATTATCTATACCCGCTACGTCCTGTGCAGGGTCACGGGGGTCTGCTGGAGCCTATCCCAGCTCACTTCGGGTGAAAGGCAGGGGTACACCCTGGACAGGTTGCCAGTCCATCGCAGCTTTATACTTCCTGTTTATTGAATTTACTTCACGTGTTTTGTTTATTTGAATTCAGTTGCATGCTCTTATTTTGAAGTGGGATTGTGTGTTCATCAGTTATTTACTCTTTTTTTTTTTTTCCTGTTTCCACCTATGACCCTCATTTGAAGGTCTACGTGTTCTGGGACATTGAGTGGCGGCTTGGATAGCTAATGACTTTTAAGGGGTGTAAGGCAATGAGCCAATGTGTAGCAGGCAGGGGAGGGGTTTTATGTTTAAACCCACAGCTTTTATGATGGAGCAGAGCTTGGCAACGAACAAAGTGTGGCCACTGACAGATTTGGCAGGGTGGCTGGGTAGCGTGGGACAGACGACGGTGACCACGAGGTCAGTGTTGACTCAGAGGCAGGCGGCGACTTGGGCAGGTGTGGAAGAGGACAGCAACAGCAGCTTTAACAGAGAAAAAAATGAAAGGTGAGCGCCGTGGACGGGCAAGGTACAAACTCTGCCTAGTTATGTGAGTACTGCTTTTTCCCTGGTGGTCTAGTGGTTAGGATTTGGCGTGCTCACCGCCGCGGCCTGGGTTTGATTCCCAGTCAGGAAACTGGCTTTTCTTGAATTTCTCCCGGGGGATCAATAAAGTATATCTGTCTTCTATCTTCTTCTTTTTTGCTAGCACACTATAAAGAGAGGACCAGTTACTGCCGCCAGTTCACATTACAGGGCCATTTCAAGGAGGGTGCGTTGCTATGGAGCAAGGTCGAGTCACCAGTACGCGATGAGACTGTCGATTCTCTGAGCCCAGTGGTGCCATGCCAGCAGAGGACTGGTTTTATCTTTTTAGCCTTTTAGTGGGATTTTCCTATCTTTGTACTTGGGATTGGGCTTTTTGGGGCTTGTTTTTATCTACTTTTATATTATAACCCTTTTTTTCCCTTTATTTTATCACACCTGGTTATCCATTTGCCCACCTTATCTTTTATAATTTTACTAATAATTTCAGTCAAGTTATTCTCTTGCCTCCTCTTGGTGTTACAGTGTCGCTGTCTGCTCGGTCCTATTTAACCTGTTTTAAATTAAAGTGGTATTGACCCAGGGTATCCAAAGATAAACCTGCTCTCTTGCCCGCTGGTCACTGTTTGTCCTAAAATGCATCGGCTCAAGTCGGCTCATTTGTGAGCGACACGTCACTGCTGTCCACAGACACACAAACGCAGTCGTACCAGATTCATCAACCATCTTTGCCACTTCCTTCCAAACTTTATTTCTGAGACTTGTGTCTCTGTGTGACCACAAACTTTGATTATTAAAAAATAAGATGACCTAACAACGGCATTATTAATTTTCCTCCATATTTCTTCAATTGACCGATCACAAGCCCCGCCCCCAAAACACAGACTGGCCAATCACAGCACAACACAGAACAGGCTCCTTACTGGAAGAACAACAACTTCAGGAAAAAGCCCTGTTGACTTCAATAGAGTCAACATAACCCTAACCCGAACCCAAACCACTGAATCAAACCCTGAAAAGTGTAGACTGTGGATTAAACTTTGTGGACGGCCTCAAACCCACCTGAACATCTCAAATATCAACAAGCACAGCTTTGTCTGCTCCAAGGTAAGTAAATATGTTTAATAAACATAGTATTATGTTATACTGCCAGCTGCTGAACCCAAAATGAAAAAATAAAACTAAATCTAGCCAACCTGCTCCATGTTACGTTATATTGACCTACTGCTTTTGCTTCTCAATAATTGTAATAGTGCGTAGACACGTACCCACCTGTGCAGGAACAGTGTTGCTCCTTTATTTTGTGCTCCTCTGTCTCGATCACCAGGTGATGGGGTGGTTCATTCTTGCTCTGCTATCTGTAAGCTTAAGCTTCTATTTTCGTCCGTATTTTACCATTATTTTGTTGCTGAGTGAGCAAGACATCTTGAATATATCCTTCAAATGCGTACTGCAAGCCCTTCTGCCTGTTTGAATCTGATATATTCGGGCTACTCTTTAAAAATAAAAAAAATCAGCCAATATTTCTCCTGGGAGCGCAGTGAGAGACAGTCAGATCGCCATGCAAGTCCAGTTGGCTTGTCAGACCTAGCAACTTCCATCACACCATTCAAAGTCTATGGAGATGGAAACAGGGGATGGACAGACTGCTGTGTGAATCCAACATTCCACAATTCTTTGAGCATTGTGGTGATTTTTTTTTTTTTTTTTCCACTCTCAGTCAGGAAGGTTCCCTGTCTGAGCATCCCTGCATGGGTTTCCTCCAGACATCTTGTCATTCATCAGATTTGCATCAGTACCAAATTAATCATCAACATCTCAGGTGTGTGTTTTGTTAAATATAGGCTATTTTTCACATAATATGAACCTTTTCTGACATTAATTTGTAAGTAGGAGATCCTATAATACTGAGGGGTCTTCTTCTGGCTACGTATTATCAGAGTAAGTAATCTTAACTTTCATCCACCCCTACATCTGTGCATGCTTTGCTCACCTTTGTTGTTCCACAGTTGTGTTATCTGTGAAAATTTGTTTCTTTTAGTTGATCCAAAGCATTTTTACTGAGGTGGAATCAGAAAAGCTCAGTATTGAAATGCTAAAAACTTATGGATCAGAGGTTGGCAGGAGGATTTTCCAGCTGGATGGAGCTGAACCAACCACCAAGCAGCCTCAGGTGGTGGCTCACTTCCCTAAAAGCCTGCTGGATCCCACATCATCTAACTTGTAAGGTTGCATCCAGACCTATCAAACCTGTTGAGCACTTCTGAACATTTCTGAACATTACCACTACTACGTCATTATTGAAGGAGAATATAAAGAGCAACCCCCATAGTATCTTGATCTGGAGATCATAGCCTTAATGTGAGAAGAGTCATGAGATAATATGCTCGAGTTGTGCTGTTGTAGAGATTGCCTGAGATTCATCTGTTTTTGTTTTTGTTTTTTGTTTTTTTATATTAATGTTTTCTTGCTATTGGTAGCTGCCACAGCCATGAACAACAAATAAACAAAGCAAACAGAAAATATACAAAAAAAAAGCTATTTGATTTTAACAACTTCAGGAGATGAAAACCCAAATACAGGAGACTGAGAGACAGGAGTAAAAGACTCAAGATTTAACTAGATTTAAAAAAAAACAAAAAAAACACTGCCCAAAGCAGGACATCCATTGAAGAAAAATGATACCCTGAAGGACATAATGAGAAAAAGCAAGCAAAAGGGAGCAAGAAGACGCCAGTGGAAGGGAGGGAAGTAAGACAAAAAAAAAAAAGAGGCTGCTTGGGGGGCCATTGGAAGGAGAGGACACACTGGCAGCAAGACTGGGTCAAGGACAGTCACTGGGTCGGAGGCTCAAGACAAGATTGGAACAAGGACAGAAACAGGACCAGAAACGCACATTACAGATGCAGGTTGGGAGACAGAGATGAAGGCAGGTAAAGACAAGACCCACACAGGGATATGGGCTGGAGCAGGGGCTGATATGGGCCGCAGCAGGGGCTGTTACAGGCCGCAGCAGGGGCTGATATGGGCCGCAGCAGGGGCTGATACGGGCCGGAGCAAGGCCTGATACGGGCCGGAGCAGGGCTTGATACGGGCTGGAGCAGGGGCTGATACGGGCCGGAGCAGGGCTGACTGGGGGATAGGGAGTGTAGACTGAAAAAGAGAGTACAGGCAAAGGCAGAAAATGGTACTGGCTTGGGACAGGAACACAAGCAGAGATTCTCCGGGGACATGAACAATAGTAGACAATCAAGATTGATTGATGCAAGGACGAAGACAGTCACAGGGACTGAGACAGGGACTAACAACAAGGCTGGATCAGGTACTGGGTCAAGGACAAAGGCAGGGACAGGAAGATCTAGGTCAAGTCCTGGAGCTGTGTTTGGGTCTAGTTCAAGGGTTGGAGTCATTGAAGGGAAAGATACAGGACTGATACTAAAGAAGAAACAAATCTTTGGACTGACATCAGCACCAGGTTTGGGGTTGAAGCCAGGAGTAAACTGCATAGAGGCCACAGGGGCTGCAGCAGTGGGGGACACCCTGGCAGAGTCATAGGCACAAGACTGTAGGAGATGATGGTCATGTGGACGCTGAAGAGCCAGACTTGGTGCCTCACACCATCCTGGAGGGCCTTAAGGACATGGGGTACAACTAAAAAAAGACAGCAGATCAACTGGGAAGTGTAGAATAGCAGAACATTAATGGACACACATGAGGAATGAACATTGGTGGTGATGATTAAGAGACCAGAACAGGAACAACAGGAAGTCCACTGGAAATCACGCTTTCAAAGTACAACAGGGATGAACACAGAGAAGAGGCTTGACCAGAAAAAAAAAAAGAAGATTCAACAAAACACAAAAGCACAATAGTAAGAAAACACAGAAATGAGGTGAGGGGAACGAGTCGCACAACTGCAGTTTGTGTGTGAAACGTCAGGGTTGTTGTGCTGCTGATGCAGGTTGATTGTGATAACGATCAGCACATTCGTTTAGGAAAAAAGCAGCATCAGCTCTGATATGACTGTTGTCAATCGTGTTGGACAGCTGCTTTATCAGATCAATATTTTATCTTGGAGCATGAACACAAATCCAATCTAAAAACTGGAACTGATGATGAATTCCTGTGTACACAAAGCCCTGAAAAATTCAACTATGAACCTCTATAGTCACTTCAGTCTGAACATAGTCACACTGAAATAATCCACTTTGATCTGAAAAATGTAATTGAATATTGGATTTTTTATTTTTATTTTTATTTTATTAATCTACGTAGCCCTGATGAAAAAACAGATACAGATGGTTTATGTAGTATTACTTGAAAGTTGAACATTTCTAGTTGATGTAAAGGGAGTTAATGCTCCGAGTGAAAGTTTAAACTTTCATATTTTTCATTTAAATCATACAATCGATCTTGTTTTCATGTTGACTCTGGATTAAAATATCAAAATCATGCTTTTTATTCATGATAATGATTTTTAATGTTCAAATTAAACTTTACTAGTAGATGATTAGATGCATTTTGATCATTCAGTTAATGTTCTCGTAATGTTCTACAGAGAAACCTGCAGCCCTGCAGTTGTCATGATTGACATGTACCACCCTAAACACTGTTAAAGGTCAAAGTGCACGCCTGCACCCCCATGGCATGGTACTCCTGTCCAGGACTGCAGGTCCAAGCAAACCACAATAACTGCACTGGAAAACTTCGAGAAATATACAAAGAGTACATGACATTGACCCTCCAAATACCCCAGATCTCAGTCAAACAAAACATTGGGGAGTCACACCAGAACCGATCTGATCCAATGAAGATCCCCCTCTCCGACCCGCAGGACCCAAAAGGATATTCTGCCAACATCTCTGTGAAAGGCACAAGAAGACAGCTTCAGAAAGCCTTTATTGTTCTTTATTTTAGTGGATGAGCCTCAGACACCCAAGCACATTTTTGTGTTTTTGGCTCTTAGGTTTCAAGCATATTTCTTCCTTTTATTTGTTCATATTATTGATGATATTTGCAAGGTTGTGCATTTTTGAGAGTTCTAAATATTTTTGATGCATTTTTTTTTTATTTTTAGCCTTTTGTAAACAACATGAACTGAAATTACTAGCATTATTCACCCTTGGATTCCATTTAAGTCACGTTTTTGATCCTGCACTGAAAAAAAGTATAAAACATGCATTTTCTCATTTCTCCACTTCATTTGAGGCCTGCTTGTGCTTTGAGGGATTGACTTTCCAGTGACATATCAAGTTTTGATATGTATGATTAGGACTGAGGCTGGTTTAAAAACGTTATGTGTGTGTGTGTGTGTGAATGCAGCTTAGGCAGTCTCGTTATGAGGCACTCAAACACAGACAGTTAAAGTGAACGGTGTGAAATGTGGTGCGTCACATAAAAGAAAGTAAATAACCGCTAACCTAAATACTCTCTGTCCACACGTTAAGAACCTCTTATTCTGAGACTGTTGAACAGAAGGGTGCAGTTTGGCTCGGCCCGTTTGTGGAGTGGCCGAGATGTTTGGCGGCAGAAGCAGCTGGGGAGTCGAGCTCGGTGGTGCCGAGAGTGGTGGAGGCTTGGGCAGCATGCCGGAGGGAGATTGCCTGGGCACTGTGGGAGCAACAAGGGCTCAGTCCAGGCCTCGGCATCACGTTCGGGCAACGGAGGACCACAGTGTTAGTGAGGGTGGCAGGAAGCCAGCTGCAAATTTCCTGGGGTGGTTTCAGCAGCAGGTAATGTGGGTTGGAAAAGGGGCTGGATTTTGGTCCTTCTCCTGCAGGTAGACGGTAGAATGAGGCCTGACCGGAGAGAGGCTATGCCTTGTATCTGTGAGGAGAGAGAAGGAAGCCTCCAGGGACTTTTAAAGTTCTGAGCCAGAGTCCTCAGAGCCAATCACTGTCAGCATGTGACATGAGCGTATGCATGTAGTGCTTTGATTGACATCCAGTGGAGCCAATTGCAGAGAACGTCACCTGTTGTGGGCGGGCAACATGTTGTGATTGATGTCCTACCAATCGGAGAGAGCGGGAGCCATTTTGGGCTGCTCAGAGCCTGTATGGGAAACCAGGTCCTCGTTCCCCAGCAGGGGGCCTATTGTTCCTTTTTGCCCATTAATCTAACATTAGCACAGCTTTTCCACTTTTTAAACCCCCAACAATTCCAAAGGTGTTCTATCAGGTTGAGGTCAGGGCTCTGTGCAGGCCAGTCCAGTTCATCCACACCAAACTCTCTCATCCAGGTCTTCATGGACCCCCTTTGTGCACTGGTGAACAGTCATGTTGGAAGAGGAAGGGACCATCTCCAAACTGTTCCCACAAAGTTTGGAGCGTGGAATCGTCTAGAACCTGTTGGTATGCTGAAGCATTCAGAGTTCCTTTCACTGGAACTAAGGGGCCAAGCCCAGCTCCTGAAGAACAACCCCACACCATAATCCTCCCTCCACCATACTTTATACTTGGCACAATATAGTCAGACAAGTACCGTTGTCCTGGCAACCACCAAACCCAGACTCATCCATCATGTTGCCAGATGGAGAAGTGTGATTCATCACTTCAGAGAACATGTATCCTCTGCTCTAGAGTCCAGTGGTCACGTGCCTTACACCACTGCATCTGACGCGTTGTATTGCACTTGGTGATGTATGGCTTGGATGCAGCTGATCGCCATGGAAACCCATTCCATGAAACTCTCTAATCACTGTT
Source organism: Arrhamphus sclerolepis (assembly GCA_037176975.1). Taxonomy (NCBI): domain Eukaryota; kingdom Metazoa; phylum Chordata; class Actinopteri; order Beloniformes; family Hemiramphidae; genus Arrhamphus; species Arrhamphus sclerolepis. The sequence goes on along the minus strand of JBAMYA010060516.1, from coordinate 3,729 downwards.
CTGGAGCTAATCTGAAGGCCACATGAAGGTTGGAGGTCTGTAGTGATTGACTCTGCAGAAAGTTGGTGACCTCTGCAAACTATGCTCCTCAGCATCCACAGTTTCTGTGTCCTACTACTTCATGATTGAGTTGCTGTCGTTCCCAATTACTTCCACTTTGTTCTAGTACCACTGACAGTTAACTGGAATATTCAGGAGCGGGGAAATTTCACCACTGGATTTGTTGCACAGGTGGCCTCCTATCACAGCACCGCGCTGGAGTTCACTGAGCTCCTGAGAACGAGCCATTCTTTCACAGATGTTTGTAGAAACAGTCTGCATGACTAGGAGCTGGATTTATACACCTGTGGACATGGAGGTGTCTGGAAGGTGAATCTCAGGGTCAAGATAAACGCTGACTCATGGCGTTTCTGCATCACAAGCATAAAAGACCAAACTAAAACCATCAGAAATGCTCAAAGATTTTTTAGGATGCAACATTTAAGACATATCTTGGTTTGTTTACAGTTATCCTGCAAACACCCCCCCCCCCCAAAACCCCCTTTGGGAGAAAAGCATTTAAAGTACTTTGTAAACATTGTAGCTGCAGGAACCTCCTTTGGTACTTTTGGATTCCAGAGTGCAGAAACATGTGATCCACAAATCAAAAGAAGCCGTTTACACCAACGCATTATAGCAAGTCTTTGTAAGACAACTTTATAGAAATTATGTGCTATAATGCAACATTGTACCACCTACCTGAATTCTTCACTGGTTTTTCTTTAAATGTTGGAATTTCCTCCTCATCAATAACAAACTTCCTATCACTTGACACATTACTGAGATTAATTCTCATGTTAGCCCACTATTAACCCTTTGGAGTAGCCTCTTTGTACATGGAATTGTTGTAGTGACCAGTGGCAGGTCATCCGTGTAAGCCCTAACTGGTGGCAGCTGCATCCCATTCTGCCTTCTCTCCTCACCTACAACCCGCTTGGAAGCTCTGATAATTATGTCCATTGTCATTGTAAAAGCTAACAGAGAAATTGTACATCCTGCCATAATACCCATCTCTAACCTCTGCCAATCTGTTGTAAAATGGATTAATACAATTCAGTTTTATTTATATAGTGTCTATTTACAGCAAATCTGTCTCTATAAGGGCAGAAGATGACCCGCGAGCACATGGCAAAACATAAGAGTGAAATAAAAAAACTCTGCTCAAGAAACCTTGAGAAGACTTTTAAATTGTGCTCAGATAATAAGCTGGATGGTTGATCTTTTCATCTGCTTGGAAAATGCAGCAACCAGAATTTGACTTGAGAGACTACAGCACAGTTTTCTACTTCCCTGCAGTCTCAGGTGAGCTCACCTGCTCAGAAGGTAGCAGTTTCTCTGACTCGTCTTTGTTGGTCATTTTTGAATGCAACAATCAACTGTTTCTTTGTTTGATTTTTTTTTTTTTTTTCCGAAGTGTTCATACTGTGATTTCTACTGATGAGATGAGAACAACAAATCCAGGTAATTTGTTTTTGTGCAATGTCCTCGCCCCTTTTTGTTTTTGTGAAAACAAACCTTTGAATTTGGCCGTCAGTCAGTACAACCTTTGAGGTGTTTATTCTAAAGGTGTTAAATAAAACTACAGTGATGCTGTTTAGCTATCTGGTGCCCAAATCAAATGTCCTGTATGTCGCAGTTATATAATGTTACCAAGTCACGGTCGTTTCAGATACACAATGACGCCATTTTCACTTCGTCTGCTTCCATCAAAGTGGATGACTGATGCCACCAGGTGACCAGAGCTCTTCATACTGTAAGTAAGTTATTGCATCTCCAAAAACTGTATTTCAGGCCCTGTCCTTTCAATGAAGCGACACATTTGACGACTGTTGACTCTAAACTTCAGAACCAGTTACTTTCTTGACTCACCTGCAGATGACATGAAGCCACAAATCTTTCCTTTTACTGTCGGTCTCTCTGTGGAAGATGGTAAACTGAGATTTTCTACAAATGTAAAGAATAAAACCTCACACAGTAGTTTTACAGTTTTCACCCAAAAGGGGGTGTCATTTTCCCAAGGAGAGGGACTGCATTTCTGTTCCTCCTCATCTCCTCTTTCCTCTGTGGCTTTGATGGGTTGTTTTCATCCAAGAATGAGCAGGGACGGTGGGAAAAGTACCTGGATGTGTTGTTCTCATCTATTGACTCCTCTTGAAGGAATGCTGCTTGATGGCTCTGAGGTCATCACATCCATGTGCACAGCAATTTGTCTTTTATGACATTATGAAACATAGATGATGAAATTCAATTCTTTTCCTGAAAAACATGAACTCTTTCACAGATTAGTTGTAGGTTGTACGTCTGTTTACCAAGAAGCAGAGTTTTGTTTTTTTGTCACTTATGTGGGTTTTCTGTGCTCACATTTATCATTATTATTATTATATTATCATATACTGTAGACAACTGTAAATACTAATAAGTGCCATTTTTGAACTACAACGCTGCTGTAGAGTAACAATCACATGTGCATATGGTCAATTTGAAAGAATACTTTTACAGGACGTCTTCGTATTCAAACATATAAAACATTATTTAATTAAAACTGCATGTGCATTCTCTCATGTCCCGAGGCCTGAGGGAATATGCTGTTATCAAAGAGCTTGCAGAATAACAATTAACTGTGCATTCTTGCATGAAAGTCCGGGCCTGTGCAAGGCGCTGTGATAATAAGAATAATTTTTTTTTTTTTTAAATGGTCTGAAGAAAAACAAAACACAAAAGAAACATTTCCAATTGCTGATCAAGACTTGCAGGTTTTAGGGGCCAGAATCAGGAGACAAATATTTAACTGACAACAGTGCCTTGGAACAACATCTTGAACACAGAAGGGCTTTTGGATGCATGAGGCTGTGACGGAATCTGTCTGAATCCCTCTTGTCCACGCATTACTGACCAGCTTGAGCCAGGAAAGTGGGTGGAGGGAAGGGGAGCTAGAAAGAGAGAAGGAGACAGGGGAGACAATTTACTGCAAAACAGCGTCGCTCTGGATTTAAGCATAAGACATTTGTTTTTCTTTTCTTTCTTTTTTTTTTCTTTTTTCAAAATGGAACACTAGGGAAACGGGAAACACAATAACACCCACAGAAAAAAAAGCATCAAACAGGTTCCAGGCTCTCTTGCTATGCAGTCTCACTCCTCTGTAATGAACAGTTACAGTTGCCAAAGGCTCTGAGGGTGGCTTATTTCTCAAAAGGTGTGAAGTGAAATCTCTGTGCTGGGAGGGTTTGACAGAGACAGCGGTGCTCTCTGGGCTCAGCGATGCTGACATGCAAATTAAAACGCCTTGTTATCTGTAACGGACCTGGCTATCTGAGCCTGTTGCATGAAGTAACCGTTAGGAGCGGGCTGAGCACAGATCTACCTGGCATGCTAAGCTTCATACCTGGTGTTAATAGCTCCTTAAAATTAATGTAAACATATCATTAGGCAGGTGATAAGAGGTGCAGCAAAAGTGTTTAAGTTGTAGAAAGATCCTCAATAACCTGCTGTGTACACTCTATAATTGTCTCCCATCTTTAAATGGCATGTTGCATGCTGGGATAATGAGCGACTGCCTTTCAAAGTTCAGTACAAACATCATACTGATGACTGAAGAAGGCTTGGAGATGATAGTCCTAATGGGACCTTTTTCATTACGCTTGCTTGTTATTGTTGTCAGCTTTTCAAACAATATATTATATAATGGGTTTT
>JBAMYA010060507.1:0-28225 GCA_037176975.1 Arrhamphus sclerolepis | reverse complement strand
CCAACCAGCTGACTAGTTTTTTATTTACTAATATGAGATGGTACAGGATGAATGCATATTCTCTGGGCCATGCTCCAGCAAACTCCCCCGACTCCCCCCTCTTTAGACTGAGGTGGTACCTCTGGTATACCCCTGATCCATGTCAGGCTAGCCCAAAGACGTGGACAACAGGGATGAGAAGTCGCACTTCCTGCTGGGAGGAGATTGGATCGCCCAGAAAGAACATCCGAGTCTCTGCTCATTCAACCCTGCAACCTTCTCGCCGCAAAGTGACCTTCCCAGATGTTTAACAGCATCAGCTGACCAAAAGTTAACAAATAAATAAATAAATATATGAGCTAGATTTAAAATCGACTTGCTGGGGAGAACAACATTAATAGGCAACTCACAGAAATGCTCAGTTTCACAAATATAATTGGTACAACTGGCTGTAGTCACGTTGGTATAAGCAGCGAGTCCACCTGCGAAAACATCTCGGTGGACTGTTTTATTCAGGGAAAAAGGGAGCATCTGGTTATTCTTTTGGGCTTTTGAGCGCTCTTGGAATTTTGGCAAGGATGCTATGTACGGTTTTATAAATGAGAAGCCTGGTCTTTTATTTCCCGATCTTATTGATGCGACTCAAGCGCGTCAAATAGATGCTCGTTTTGATCAGCATCTCCCTCCCAGTCCACTTTCTGTGGTGGACCAGTGTCCAAACAGATGTTCTTGGATGTTGAAAGCCCCTCTTCCGATGCAGAGTAAATCACTGCGAGGCACCATTTTGGATATTTATAGATTTGATGCACAAACTGAAAGTACCACAGCAGAGGGCTTGAACCAACATCCAGTGATAACTGAGGAACTTCGTCTGTCTGGTCAGCTCTCTGAACTCTCCCTTACATACATTTCTTCCAAGCTGGGACTGTTGCATCGATACCGCGTCTCCTTTTCTGTGCTAATGACCCTGAAGCAGAACGAACAGGCCACTTTAGTCGCAACTCTGTTGTGCCTTGGGAGGCAGTAACAGATATGAGATAAAGGGGAGACGAGCTCCGCGTAGAAACAGCGAGGAGTCACAGCTGACGCAGAGCGACAATGGGTCGGCGCTGCTGCCGCGCTTTCATGCCACCATTATCTTGATAAATATGAAAAGCACACGGGTGGCACACTGGCAGCTCTCAGCGCATAAACACCTCATGAGAGACGTGTGCTGCATCCGACACAGGTTCTACTGGTCATCGGGGTGACTAAACACGACCGCATCAACGAGCCTCTGCATGAAGAGCAGTGGTTTATTCAGGAGTTGCATTAGTGTCTACGTTCAGGTAATATTCAGCTATTTGTGTGATTATTTCTGAGTAATGCTGCTCTTTCGCTGCGGGAGCAGAAGGAATAGGGACAAAAAAACAAAAGCCAACTGTTCGTGTTGTTCAGCAAACACCCACGTCTTTATTCAAATCTGGATCCATCCAGATTGTGTCTGTTTGATAGAAATATTTCATTCAGAGTAGGAATACAGCCCTCCAATCTTGTTATGGAGAAGTGCCAACAAAAGGAGCCCGTGTGTGACATGAGAAACACAGGTTGGTTGGGTTAGCTCCTGAAAAGAAAAGCCTTAAAAAGGCATCACTATGGAAGAATATTTTTAGAAAATCAAACCAAGGCCCCAACAATAGATTTGCCAGAATTTTATATTTTGTTGGATGCTCACTAAAGTATTCAGGGATATAAAATAAACTAAGCAAATGCTCACCTTATTTCATTATAAGATTTCCTTGTGAAGCATTTTCTCTACAAAGAAAATCAAAATTAATGTTGAATCTTAAGGAACGTGTTTAGGAATGCTATATGTTTGTTTTCTCTAACCAGAACGAGGTGAGTAAGAGTGTAAAAAAAAAAAGAAGCAGATTTGTGTAAGTAAATCAGTTGCAGATGCATTACAAAGAGCTGCATGACCAAAGTGGCAGCTTTGCTTCCTTGTAGTTTGTAACATGATCTGCACTTAGTTTTTCCTTGCAGTCGATACCAACCCGACGTCCATCTGATAACAGCTGGAGCCAGCTGGAGCCAACTGTTTGACTTCGAAAGAGGAAGAAAATGTCATAAAATATTGAACCCATTTACTTTAATGTTATTTCCCTTTGAGGATTAATAAAGTATCATTGGATTTAATTGTTCATCCATAATCTATATCCACTTATTCCTGTTCAGGGTTATGGGGAGCTGCTGGAGCCAATCCCAGCTCTCCTCAGGTAAAGAAGGCATTCCATGCCAGTCCATCGCACTGGACCTTTGGACTGAGGGAGCTGGAGTACCCACAAAAGCACATGGAAAGCCTGGGACTCAAACCAGGAACCTTTCTGCTGTGGGGCAACAGTAGGTACGTTTCCACTGGTGGGGTTCCCAGGTAGTTTTTCAGGGAAGTAGGCCCTGTTATAATTCCAGCTTACTGGTTTTACCTCGAAACCCCCACTGGTGGAAACGCACCTACTGCTAACCGCCAAGCCACCTGAATGAATTTAAACTGAAATACACAGGTAACAGTTAAACCCCCCTTTGACGGCAGGGATTTTAGATGGTGTTGCAATGATGTAGTTCACAGATGTGACACCGTTGGAGAAATGCCTCTGAAAACTTTATTTCTTACCTTAAACACAGGCACTGGCAGAGCTTCAGAGGCAGCTTATTAGAACAAAACCTGTGGTTCTTCCTGTCTGATATTACACCATGTACAGCTGGTCACGATGTGCGTGAAGTGTGTATCATACCTAGGTTATGCCTCTTGCTCTTGGCATGTTCGTGGATATGTTTTTTGGCAAAGCAGGCGAAGAAGACGCAGTAGAGGCAGGAGTGGAGTCTGTTGAGGTGGGCGCCGCACATGTGACAGATGCATGACTTGGCCTGAAAGAAAAGGTCAAAAATAAATAAATAAACCTGAAAGGATTAACAGCAGCAAAGCTAAGGCTATTTTCATGATGCCAAGCCAGATCCAACTTTTAAAATATCCAGATTGTACCCAGATTTTTTCGACACAGTCTGAACAACCAAAAACCACCTGATGTGTGATTAATCGATCTGGGATTCAACTCTGATTTGCACAAATGCATCTCGATCTGAGCAGTTGGTTGCTCAAACACGATTTTAAAAAGTCTTTTGTCTCATTTGCTGCACAACATTGTTTCTACGTCTACCAGAGTGATGCAAGTGACAACTAACCTGGCTGGACTATAGCTGGACTGCTAATAGCTGTTAACCCATGAATCCAAACCAATAAGGCAGAATTTCAGTAATGTTCATGCAAACGTTTGAAACCGCATCCATGTACAAATTATGTAATTTAAAAAAAAAAAGAAAAAAGAAAAACTGTAGCAAAGGCTAAAAAATTTCTGGACATATTTGAAGTAAAAGGCCGACTAATCGACCAACGCACCAACAATCCTGCCCTTCGACGAGGACGACATGACCTCACATCAATAACACGATTAATTGAACATGTTATTTCGATTACGACTGACGAGCGACTATTTTACTGTTGTTTTATTGTTGTTTTTTTACACTCAAAGATTAATTTTAGATTAATTGCCCAGCCCTACCTTCAACTCCAAGTGACGCAAAACGATCATGAAATCTGTGGCAACTTTTATGGCTGAAGATCAGTTAAAGGCATCCCAGACGAGAAAGTAGAAATGTATTTCACCTATGTCATTTAACAAGATTTTTTCAATTCCTCATCAAGCAATGAACAGGCTGAACGTTTTACAAGACTCCTTGTAAAAGTATGCCTTCACAACGTGGCACATCAAGAGCCAAACATTCCCCAAGTCAAAATAAAAAACTAAAAAACCAACAGATGACGGAATTATTATCGAGGGCCACAACTAAAATGATATCTGCTCTGTTTGTTGTTGCTTCAAAGGCTTTCAGTCTCATAACAGTCAGCAAAGCCATCCATTTTATCTCAAAGAACATTTTCAGTAATATACACATTTAAATTCCTGCTTAGAGCTCTGACATCATCAAAAAAAGATTAACAGGAAAAAGATTAAGCACAGATTGAGTAAAATCATATACTGCTAATGTAATGAGTTTCTAAAGTCCTGGTGCTGCTAAAGACTCTTAAATACATTTATTTAATGTGTAAACTTAAAATGCAGTATACAACTATGAATTATTGATTGTGCTACCTATACATTCCTCTGTATTCTGTTTGATCGCTGCAGAGGGAGGTGAGCGTGATTGTGAATAGAAGGTAGATATCTGCAGTTCAAAAGAATGCAGAAGACAAGCTGACATGCCAACAGATACGGGCATGAATATGAGGTGGTGAGAAGAAGAGCAATGCCTGGAAGCAGTGCAACCACGAGAGGAGGAGGGTGTGAATGCAAAAGACCAGACGAAAGCAAAAAATAAGAAAAGGAGAGCGTTAAATCAAAGAGAAAAGAAGGAGAAGTGGACATAAGAAGATTCATATCAATGTCAAAAGCCAGCAGTGACAGGCATCTGCAGAGTCAGGATAAAACGAAACGCCCGTTTGCTGTCCGTGTAATGGCTCCTGAGCCATCTCCACGCACTTGGAAAAAGAGTGTCGTACTAAAGGGTAAACGGCTGCAATTATATTGAACCTGCATTAAACAGAATCACTGATGAAGAGGTCCCAGTGAGCAACTGGAGGCTTCAACTCTGCTGCCGCTGTGAGCTAAAGACAGAGGAGGAGCTGTGAGCACCCAGGCTTACGTCTGGAGGCTCAGAAAGGAGTTAACCTCCAGTCAGCCGTCAGTTACAGGTACAGGAGGCTCAGGTGGAAGCAGGACGCCCTTTCTTTGAATGGCTCGTTTAATTATGTCCGGGGAGACTGAACAGAAGTGTCCTGGCTGGCAGTCGGCCACAAGGTTCATCAGTACTGACGACTATTTCCTCTAAGTATCTCCACGTCTCTACACAAGAGCAGAATCAGGATGGGATCTGATGAATGAAGGAGCAGAATCTGTGGACTCGGTGTCATTGTTCAGGCCAGGAGAACCTAAAACAACCAGCATCTGCTTAACTGGGAAGTCTGTCTGCTTCCTCCAGAGTACTGAGAAGTCTGTTGCATTTCTGTCCGAGACAAACATGCACTCTGAGGACATGTGGTCCACCAAGCGAGAGCAAGGCCAGTACGGTCAAACCCAAAACAGGACTCACAGAAACGGGCCGAGAGGTGGGAACTGGTGGAGGAGCCGCAGGGACTTCTTTTGCCATAAAAACTAACAACACTCCTTCCTTTAGCTGCTGCTACTTTTATGACACATACAGCTAAGCCGTGTGCGCCTCTTTTAATAGCATATTGCACTCTTAAGCCTCCTTTTCACCACATTTGTTGCCAAGCATTATTTCCTTCTGTATTTTCAAAATAAACTAAGCTTAAAAACTAAGGAAACTCATGTTTAGTAGATAGTCTCTTTAGACTACATACGTCATATGGATTAATAGCAAACACATAAAAACGCCCAAACAGCCAACATTAACGCTCTGAGTCCGTCCAAAGTGGAAATTTCATTTATACATCAGAAAACTACATCTGAGAAGAGAGAGAGAGAGAAAACTACTTTCAAATATGCAGATGATCAAAAGGTTCCTGGCCAAAAGCAAGTCACTAGATCAAAAAACAAAAATATGACAGGAACACGTGATCAGATGTTCGGGAATAATCAACCGTTTCTGCTCATCATCAAACAGATTCAAGCCACACATGCATCCCTTCATTCATACACTTAGAAAGCACATGAATTATGAAAACGTTCATCAATATGCAAAGGGAAAAAAAAATGCAAAAGTCTATCCTTCTGCATTTACTGTGGTCCCTGATGATACTGTACTCGTGTAGGGATTACGCATGAGAGTACGCATGCGAGCATGTAGTAGACCATGTGCCAAAAGGCCGCTGTGGTCTTCCTCCCTCCAATAGAACAGCGCAAGACCTCATCAAGGCATCTTTCCCCGAGCACCGTTAAGTCAGTTGGATGTCACATGAATGTACTTAGGAGACTGTTGCATGTAGGAAACGTGTCATTGTTAAACAGTCTGTTGGCTCAACATCACAGCATCGTGCAACTGTATAAAATGTAGAAATTTTCTTGGCTAATGAAGACACATGGAAAGAAATGCGTAATTTAAGGCAGTGTCTGTTCTCCATGTGTGCTGTAGCGTTTTCCTGCAACAAAAGGCTGCATCGCAGGAAAAAAAAAAAACCCAGCCCACATGCCTGACACAGGCACTTTATTTATAAAAGAGCCTCAACATTCTTGCATAGACTTGTAGTACGGCCAGTTTACAAGCACTGGAGTACGAGTGTAATTTATTATGAATATGGTGCTTCGACTTGAAAGCGCTTACACATTCTGAGATGGTGAACATGTCATGAAAAGCTCTCATCATGAGAATACTAGCTTATAAGGATGTCGCAGACATGACTTCAGCCTTTGATCATCAAAATGTAATCAGCTGATCCTCCATTCCTGGTTAAGATTTGTGTCAAAACCAAAGACATCCCTCAAGCTATTCAAGAGATGATGTATTCACTGGAATAGTTACATAAAAAGATAACATTCTCTGTCACTGCAATACAGGAGAAACGCTGACTGTGACTTAAGCTGATGTAACGATGTACAGATCGCTCTTATTGTCCTAAAACAGCGCTGACATGATATCTGAGCAACCCCTGTGGTGTCTGGAACCAGGAGGTTGACAGGGATCCTTTGGGTCCACTGGTGGACAGCAGCAGAGCTGGATGTTATTGAAATCTGGGCATTTCCGAGTCTACAGCACCTTCTTGTTGGAGATGCCTCAGTGCTTCCTGCAGCATTTAACTTCAATCGGGCGGCTCAAACTCTTCTTTCATCCTCGGCCACATCATCACCATGGTTACCGTAAAAGAGACGGTTATTCATTATTTTCTCAACCAGCTATGTTGACAGATTTCCCGCTACTTCCTGGACTCGGCCAGGAAAGAAAAAAATTTTTCTTTGTTGGAATATATCGATTTTTTTGCAATATTCTGACTTAAGATTACAACAGTCTGAAACTTGCTTTTTTTTTTAAAAATAATAACTGTCCTAAAATCACAAACCTTGTAATAAAAAAAGTCTAATTTCACAAAAATCAGAAGTTATGGCAACATTTTGTTGTAAAATCTTTTCCAAACATTTGCTAAACCTCTGCTTTTTGACATAAACCAGCTGCTCTCCTCCTTCATTTGTCCACTTTTTGATACCAGAACCGAATCAAACCAGCAGTCGCATTATAATCTCGTCTTTGCAAGCGCTTGTGGGCCAAATAAAATGAAGTAGTGGGCTAGATTTGGGCCACAAACCATCAGTTTGACACGTTTGACTTATACGATGTCTTGTCATGTGACGCCCAGTGTCAGTCATAACCATGTTCTGGCAAGTCATTGGTTAAAAAAAAATAAAATAAAATAAAAAAAATAAAAATCATGCCGCATGTGGTCATAGTGCAGGCTGCAAGTCCAGATAAATGGGGAGGGTTGTGTCAGGAGGAGTGTCAGAACCCACATCTTTGAAAAAATAAAAATCAGGATGTGGAACGTGATGATTCTCCATGGTGACTGCGCATGCATGCACGTATGCACGCACCAAAGATTTAAAAAAAAATGTTAAAAAAGGTTGAAAGAAGATTTGCTTCCCTGACCATGATGATGTCACGAGATGCAGACAGTAGGACAACCTTAAAAGGATGTTAATGGAGACATAACATGCTCTTTTCCCCTGTGATTTCAAGGAAATATCATTCTTTGGTCAAAATACAACAGAGATAGAGAACAACAGTTCCCTCTTCAACTGTATCTTTACAGCCGTTTACAGCAGCTGGTTTACGCACCTCAACGCAGGGTACACTGCTTTTAAATTCAGTGTTGAAGCTCTGTACTTCCTGCTTTGGATGGGAAATGCAGCAGGAAGACAGAGACAGAAAGTCCGGATAATTTCACTCTGACTTAGGTCTGTGATGTCACAACATCATGCAAGTCAGAACTACTCAGTGGATGGGTTTTTGAGCTGGCAGCCACTTCAGACGTCCAAATAAACAGTTTCAAGGTCAGATTTCTTTTTTTTTTATGTCACTGTTAAAGAGAAGTATTCCTGAATCCGTGAGGATATGAATGATTTTAGACATAGTACATAACCTTCAGCTGTCATTCTCTGATGAAATCCAATTCCACTTGTCATCCTGAAGTGACAAAACACTCAAAGAATAGCACCTTTGAATTCTCAAGGTGAGTGATTTTTTTTTTTTTTTAATTCGATCTGCAGAGCAGACTATGTGTTGACTGCCACCATCTGAGGCTGACATCAGCAGGTGTGGAAAGGAGTGCAGGACACTCATCAATATGTTTGACTAATCTCACTTTCAAGTGTTGCAGCAGAGTGGCTGCACAGCTGAGACATCAACAGTAGCATATGTCCCCTAAACCAGTGTTTTTCAACCCTGGTCCTCAAGGCAACTATCCTGCATGTTTTAGATGTGGTCCTGTTCAGTCACATTTGATTGGATGGCCTCACCTTGTCTTCAAGGTGTACACAAGTCTGTCAATGAACCACTAATTAGAGCCAGGTGTGTTTGAGCAGGGAAACACCTAAAACATGCAGGACTGTGGGCCTTGAGGACCAGGGTTGAAAAACACTGCCCTAAACCATGTCCTTTTCCATCAGATACGATTGTGTTTGACAAAGAAAATCAACTAAAATCATTTAGAGAATGAGGATTTGAACATTCAAATTGCTCCTGTCAGCTTTTCTGTTCATCAGTGTAATAGAGGGGCAGTATCCAAAGGAGCAGGACCCTTGAAAAACAAAAAAACAAAAAAAAACACCTGCAGCATTCACATCAGCCACCTCCTACTGGTTGTTTACCATCACCGTAGAGGTAGGGTTCTGCAGGGAACATTTAAGTGCACAGACACACAAAATCAGAGCACTTCTGGTTACCTTTACCAAGAACACACACACACGCACAAATCAAGCCGTGCACATGTGTGGGAGACTTTGCTGACCCCATCATGCAACATTGCTGTTACGAAAGCCGATTTAGGGGATAACAGGTGCCTATTCATTTATAGAAAGGGGATTCGTGCTCCTTAAAAAAAAAAAAAAAGAAGAGGAAATGCCCCGCTGTCTGCGGTGGAGGCAAACTGATGCACATCAGCTCCCAGATCCAGTTTCGATGGACGCTAAAGCTCGGTTAACTGGCTGGTAGTTTGCCTGAAGTGTAGCAGATAAATTACAGCAGCTCTACTCCGAAGGAGCGGGTTTAAAAAAGAAAGAAAGAAAGAAAGCAGCTGAGCGTGGGTAGTGTTTAACTGAAGGCAAACGGCACTCAAAGCTGTCACTCGTTACCTTGCGTTTTCTCGTCTCGGCTGAACCGCTCCACACGAAACACTGATAAATGAGCCTCAGGTTCTGCTTCCAGTTGTCCACTTTGAAGCTGTTGACATGGGGGCAGCCCGCGGGACTCATGGTAGTCACAGCATCCGGATTTGCGTGTCCTCTTGAGCGAAGAAACCTGTTCAAATCCCGTCACGCAGCCCCGCTGTTCTGGCTGGCTAGCTCGCCAGCTTCGTTACCCACCGACCGCTGCGTTCCTTCTAGCTGGACATGTCTCGCTCAAGGCGATACAAACATTAAATGCGCACGTTTTGGAGATAAATCTCACCCGTGCGCTTAAATCCAGAATCGCGCCGGGCTTTTACTTCAGCTCTCCTGCATGTTAGCACGCTGGGTAAAGTTGGTTAGCATTGGAATTTCAACAGTAGTTTACACGGTGCCGCTAAGGCCCGCCTCCTTCACAGCGGTGGACCAATGAGAGCCAAGTATTTGCTGTGATTGACGTATGCCAACATACATTTTTGTTTTTTGTCTAAGTCCCGCCTCCACGGAATGACTCCCGCATCGTGATTGGCGGAGCATTACGGCAAACCATATCCGCTCGGTATGAAGGCGTTAATTGGCCAAGGCAAACGGTCCAGCTGATTTTTTTTTTGTCAATTATAAATGCGTTCTTGACAATTAAAGATAAAATATAGCAAGGGAAAATACATCTTACAGCAGAAAGAACCGAGAGCTATATTCTTAAACAATTTATTATTAACAGATCCACAGTCGCAATGCTCAAGCTCTCATATGACATGACAGTTTGGTTTCAAATGCTGACTTCACTGCCTGCAAGAACAAGCTGTCAAACCAGTTTTTTTAATCCTTTTTTTGTACAGTGCTTTAGCGATCTCTAGTGGATCTGATCTAAAAACAAAAAAGTAAAGGAAAAAAACAAAAAAACAAAAAACAAAACAAAACAGTGCACCAAATTGTGAATGACTCCTCCACAGTGCCGAGCTGCTTGGTCAAGGGCATATCCATGTGTACAGTTTTGCATTTGATGATATCTACATTCTAACCAAGGAGTGAGAAGGAAACGATCATTGCAGTCTTTACAAATGTAAAATATAATCAGTTTTATTCCTCGTCAGCCAAAGATGTGTTACCCCAAATGTAATGCCCTCCAGTTACGGTCATCATGCAGCAGAACCAAAACAAACAGTGAGATTATTCACACTTATGTTTGGAACAAATAAGTCCAGTTTTTATTGTTGTGGTTTCTGTCAATGTAGCAGTGACGCTCCAACCTGAACATTGATAAATAAAACACTGACAAAACTGTTGTTTTTTTTTTTTTTTCTTTTAAACCTTTTCACTAAGGATCGTTTGTTATCCTTAAGACACCGTGAAGTAAGAATAACCAAATTTATCATCATTCCACACAATTAGATTTTCCTTGACCAATGTCCTTATGCAACAGAATGTTTGTTTTCCTCTTTAAAAAAATCCAACTCATCCTGGGAAGAACGTGTTGGGTGGGCTGCAGCGTTCTCTCCCTGTCCAAGGCCTCTCAGGAATAACTCGATGTTTTGCTACCAACATCGTCCTCCTGCGATCCCATACTCTGCAAATTAAGGAAAAAAAAAGTGTAGAACGTCAAAAATGTGAAGACACCAAACCAAACTGATGGATGCCAACAGTTTACTTCTTCCTGAGAAGACTTCCGGGAGATCACATCTCTAATTTGAGCGTGCTCTAGGTTTGACTCGGAACAGAAGCAGTAAGTTTGTTTCATTGATTGTTAGACACTGTAGATGGAATGGTAATACTTTGACATTTCATTTATGCCAAAAGGTATGTAGTCAGGTTTATTTCCATAGCACATTTAAAACAACCTCAGTTGTAAAGAGGCTCCAGTACAGTCAGCAGTGGAGACAGTTGTCGTGGGAACAAACAGTGTGACTGCTATTGTCATGGTGATGGACTTTCTGGAAGTTTCAATCTTGTGCATCCGGCTGGTTGCCACCTGACTGTCAGGTATCATGAGTATGTACTCTGAAAATATTATAAATAACTTCTGTAGTGAGCCAAATAAGCTAAATGGAGACATTTCTCTCTCTTTTTTAAACTTTCTGGATGAGTCTGGTCTGAATTAGGGCTGTACCAGATCTGTGGTCACTCACCAAACTAATCAATCTCTATGACGAAAAGAACAGAGAAACAACATGGCTAGGTGGTTTAAACCCACAGAAACCATCTTCCATCTTTTAAATAACCAGTAACCTTATATGTGATTTATACTTTATTTAAGGGCGGTTCACTGAACGATGATGGTGAGTCAGCACTGCCACACAAGGAAGCCCTCTGAACTTCACAATACTTCAAGTACTGCAAAACATAAAACGATCTACAGCATCGCTGATGGCAGAAAAGCCTAATAAACTTAATTTTATGTGTTATTCAGTACCTATGGAGATAATTAAAGCTTCTTGATTTGCATCATTTGTTGAAACCTGAATTTAACACAAAGCAACACAAATGAAGCAGCAGGAGCTGCTAGTAAGACATGACAGGAATAACATCCTGTTGAAGAGTGCCTCACCTTCTGCACAAATTGTGGATTTACTGTGATTTCTTGATCCATAGACTTTAGTTTCTCATCCAGCTCTATACATTTCAACATCTGAAGAGAGACAAAAGATGTACTGCATGAGCATGAAAAAAGTAGTGCAGAGCAAGGGGAACACTCGAGCCAGAGTCTGGGCGTCACCTCTTGGTCAATTTTGTGGAGCATTGCTGGGTTGTTGTATTTTTCGGGGTTGTCGTGGAAGCAGACCATACCATCCTTTTGGTTAATGCTAGCGTAGATCTCACCATCTTCAATCTGAAAGGAACATGAGGGAGGAAAATGACCAAAATCCAAAACAATGCTTGGAGCAAAGATCAGCAGGGAAGCGATTTTCTTGTTTTGTCACTTGAGGAGAGACTCACCATGTGTAAGACGTATTTCTCTGCTTCCTGGGGACCTGAGAGCTGCACTCGACTGGCCATGTCTTGCAAAGACAACGTCAGAAAGGTCTGTAGGGGGTGTATGAAACAGGAGATGATTAAAAAGTGTGGCCCAGAACATTAAAGCTATTCTCTGAAGGTCTCATGCTTGATTAAATGAAGAAATTAATTAGTCAGATTCACTTTCACACCTGAACATGACAGGTCGAGGTGGCTATTCTCACAAACACAATACAGAAATCACCTCTCCAGGTGAGACTGATTTAAAGTGGTGCCTGGTTACAGCATATATGATGCAGGATATGATGCAAAAAAGTGCACCATTTTCCAGCGCACTGAGGATTATGAACACAGCTCCCTGTGATGATTAGTTTTGTGTTAACCTGCACAACTTTGCACTAGTTGGATTTTGTCAGTTCATTTCCAGCCAAATGATGGTAATTCCCTATTAGATGCTTTAGGAAATTGCAGCTCATTAGAGTAAAAATATTTGAAATGGAAAAAACTTGGCAATGATAACAATCGCATACACATTTTTAACTTTGGATGTTGCTCCAGCACATATTTCAGATCAATTCCACCTTTTCTACATTTTACTGACCCGCCTCCCACTGAAGACATTTGTTTTATTCTTGTTTTGGCCCAGCTTTCTAAGAATTAGTCGAGGTTGGTTATCAGACCCTCAGATGGGGGATTTTTGTGTTTTTGTTGTTTTTATTACTGTAAATTATGATCAACTGTGTTCCCGCTGACTTTAAATGAAGCTCATTCTGGGATTTGTTACGCCCAACTTTAATAAGAGTCACTAGCAAACCTCCCACGCACTAAAGCATGAAGCATCAGGACCTGGTGAAACAACTACACGACTTTTTGATTTATAAATTTCTCCAAAGAACATCTGCTGTGTGTTAGTACGCGAGCTGGTGAGCATGCACACTTATGTAAGAAACATACAGGCCCTCCCACCTTCGTTAGCCTCTGGATGTTCTTCTTGTAGAGGGAGGAGAGGCACTGTTTGACCAGGCCTGTGTTGTTGTCTCGTGAGAAGGTCTCGCTGTGTTTGTTGACCAGGTTGCGCAGCTCTGCGGGGTTGTTGGTGGTGTAAACCTGAGCTAACTCGTGATATGTGTTGCTCAGGGGCTGAGGGAAGAGCCAAAAACAAAATAAGAAAACATTAACTGGAAAAAAAAAAGAAAAAGAGAGAGAGACCTTTGCAGGATTTCACTGAGCTCAAAGTGCATGGAATAGAAATGTTTCCACGTCACTGGCTCTGCCTATGGACTTGAATTTCTGCATTCTAACTGATCACGTTGTTAACTACAGCTACAGCTGACTGGATACATTTTGGAGGAAATAAAAAAAAAAACACGGCAAAGAAGCTTAATGGAGGAAATATTTGATAAATACAAGCTGGTGTGCTGAAATCAGCTGATCTGCAGAACTAAACCTCTTTTTATGGCTTACATATCAAAGTAAATCAATTAAAAGACTTGCTTTGTGACAATCTTACTGAGTCATGGGCTTGGTTTTTTTCTCACATACATACACACACACACATACATCTATGTATGTATATGCATATATGCTGTTAACGTACAATACCAAGCTGCTCTCAGCAATCGTTTCCATGCCGACATGTCTAAAAATGACAAGAGTGAAACATTTCCCTCGCACACAAAGGCACATTTCATTTATTCGTACCTTGATGAACCTCCCTACTATTTGTGAGGTGTATTTGGGCAGCTGCTGCACTTTGCCGTGGAGAATGAGTGACACCAGGATGTATTTCTTATAGGCTTCCAACATGATGTGGCTCACTGCCATGGCTGGAGTGGTTATTGCCTGTCGAGGAAAAGCGACAGGAGAATACAAGGGTCTGTCACATTTAACAGCGGAGAATTTCATGAAGCCGGCATCATCTCGTCTTAGCTCAATTATGGCGATGTTATTCACACCATTTACAACACTTGTATGCATTGGAAAGAAAAACAGCACAACTGTAGACTCAAACATTGATATATTCTTCTCTATAAAGCTATTTATGGTCTGCTTGGCTGCCTGCAATCAACTGTATTTATGTAGAGAAAAACAAACAAAAAAAAACAAAACAAAAACATTTTACTATGTCGCTCCATCGCTTGAAATCTGCTGCAAGATCACATGAATTTCAAGGAGCCGCTCACATTCGACAAAGTTAGTGAACCTTAGTGTGGAGACAGATACGTGTGCCTCCCTCACCTATCCTGATGATCAGACCCACATCTAGACAGATGTAGGCTCTGAAAATAAGCTATAGGGCCCCCCCAGTCCAGGAGCAGGGACCAACTGTTGCCTCTGCATGCAGCTGGTTAGCGCTACAACCAATCAGAAAAATGAAGAAGGTGACGTTTTCAGAGACAAAGTGACTGGAATCCAACAATGTTTGCATTTTTGCAAGCAGAATTTGAGAATAATTGGTGTGCTAAAACTCTGAACCAACGTCTTAGAAAAAAAGTAACAATTTGTTCCATTATTAGACAGATGTACATCATTCACACTAATCATGTTTAGACTTTTTTTATCCCTTAAAAGAAAAGAAAGTACCTGTTCATAAAAATACAGTGCTCTTTCAAAGTTTTTGAGGCCCGTGTAGATCATGCCACCATAGTAGTAGTAACATAAAAAGTGCTTTGCGTCATAGGCTCCATTCTCCTTGCAGATGTCCATCATGTCCACCTCCAAAAAGGGCAGGGCGGGCTTGAAGCACTTTGCTAACAAGCACAGCTGCAAGAGGAAGAAGCAAGAAGTGAGGATGACTGCTCTACAGTCACAAGAAGGACACTTTATCCTGCTTGAATTACTGTGCAGAATTTAAATGACATATTCAGAGTATGCATCTAGTAGACATTAAAAGAAAAAGGAAAGATAACAGGGAAGACTTGGATGGCAATAAATTACACAGCTAAACCTTGTTTAGAAGCTAAATTAATGTGCAGCATGAGGCATTTTGTGATTATAGTCAGAGTGAGCATGCATGATATGGGAATGAATTGGTTTGTAATGAATTTTTAATGAATTGGACTGCACTAGAATATAATAGAATCTAACCTTTATATCCAGCTTTGAAACTTTAAATGCTCTCTGCAAAGTGCCTCGAGATGAGCTCCTGTGATTTGGCACTATGCAAACAAAGTGAGCTGAAGCGGATGAAAACCAGTGACTCACCTGACACAGGTCTGCATGAACTGAGGTAAGTTGGTTTGTGTTCATCTGCATTTTGTCTATTGCCTGTTTTAGGACGACGACACCCCTCAATGGCTGATACAGGGAGAAAAAAAACAAGCCAAACACACGTTATTCAACCACAACTTGCAGATTTCAAAAGAAAAATCAACACTGAAAGCAGAAGGCTGCATTTTAAAATTCATTAAAATATTTAGACCAAGACGGGGAGAGAAAGGAGAACATTGCACTCTTGGGTGCTTTAACTCAGCCTTGTGTAAGCAATGAGAGCATGCATGTCAACTTTGTGTTGGAGGACTGAGATAAAAATCAAGATTTAAAACAAAAAAGGATGTGGATATTTCTGCAAAACACGGCATACTAAATTAAAAGCAGTGCCTTTAAAAAAAAAAAAAGCAACAACACATGCATGATGGGCGCAGTGACAAAGAATACATAACAGCAGCACCAAAAGGCGTTATGCAACAAGCGAGAGGTCAAAAGTAAATGTTGAGGTGGAAGGAAGTGGTTGATTGTCTGTACTCCATTAGACAGCAGTAGTAACACGTAGGTGATGATGTGCCACCAGCTTGACACGTAGTAGTTAGAATCTTGATGTGTGTGTGCGAATAACCGCGCTGCACATACTGAACGAGCTGCACTGTTGCTGGGATAAAGACAGTCCCTACACCTTATAGTCTACATCACTACATCAGCTGTGTGTCAGGAAACACACATCCCACTCAACAAAAGAAGGTGCAAATGTGTGCAATTCACAAACTAAATGAAGAAAGAATTACAAGCTAGAAATAATTTAATTTTCAATTAAAAAAAAAAAAAAAGATAAACATTAAATAAGTAAATCCCACTTGCATTCTGAATTCCAATGTAAATTTAAACTGCTCAGTCCTCATTATCGACACAGCAGAGCACTGCAGATTGCTGCAAACGCTGCTGTCTGAGTCATGGATGAAAACCAACAGCCTGGCGCACATCGAGGAAAAAGACATCTATCTTCAAGAACTGTGTGTATCCCTGTGTCCGAATAAAACTACTGATTCATTTGGAGTTTGGAGGAAAAGAAAAACTTCAAATATCTTACCTGTTTCCGCTCTACTAGGGCATTTGTCAACTGGTGGCAGAGACCAGCAACTGAGAAAGGAGACAGAAGAATTAGAAAATGTTTCATGAAAATGTAGGACTGCCTGTTATATGCTGGTCACTGACCTTTTGTTTTCAGGACATATGGAGATATTAACATGCAGCTTCTACATTATATTTGACAGTTTTATACACATGTCAACATTTCCCTCAAGCTCCCTGGCAAACTAATTTCAAAGAGGGATGTGGGCCTCCAGCAGCAGCAAACTGTCCAAACAGGTAATATGAGATACTTTTTTTGATGTTATATAATAGTTATAAAAGGGACGTAACATACAGAAGCATTAAAGTGCGATCTGAACAAAGAGATCATTTAGATATATAATCATTTTGTAGGAATTGTAGGAGTGTTTTTGTTAAACACCAAAAAAAAAAAAAAAAAGATTTAACCGCGGTTCCCACAGGAATGAATGGTCTTCTGAATGTATGACATGAGTGAACACAAGCAAATAGAAAAGAAGCTGGAATGGCTGGGATTTCCCACACTGATTTGTCATTGAATGTATCATTACAGGTCCTGTGAGGACTGTGTGTGTGTGATTGGAGACTTGCTGGCTGCTGTGGCTGTGCAATAAAGTCTGCAACTGTTCAAGACTCTCCGATCTCCAATTTACTTTCTTGAACATCAGTAAACATCAGAGGCGTCAGGGCTGTTACACAACAAACCAGTGGATGTGGTGTTTTCAAGTCCTACATATTCCTGCACGCACTCTGGTGAACAAAGACGACATCCAAACCGCCAACTAGAGCGTACCATGTCCACCTGATCAAGAGAACATTATTTTGGAGCGCAGAAAGGGTCTTCAGATGATCTCATTCTGATGATCATAGGTGGGGGTTGGAGGGTAAATCGACCGGTAAACAGAAGGTCTTACCTTTTGTCCACTTGCGACAACTTATCCCAAATCCAACTGCCAGATTCACACGATTACAATTCTTACGGTTGTATGAGATTAATCCAACTCACGTTGCAAAATGTAAAACTGATATGGAAAATCAGCCTGTGTACAGGCAATGATATTCATGTTATTTCATGGTGTGTTTCTACTGGCTGGTTAGCTGACAGAAATCGTAGAGGCAGCGACAGGCTGTTACACTCTGAGACGATTCCTCCAAATTTCTGACACTACTGATATCTGTGATGTGCCCATCTTTCATCTGAGACAGCGGAAATCATACAGTGCGAACCCGGCAAAAGGAGCCATTCTACCCTTTTCCAGCTGAGAACCATGGTCTCAGACTTGGTGGCAGGACTCTGAGGGTGGACCGAATCCACCCTCAAGGCTCTGGATGTTGTTGGTCTTGGTCGACACGCTTCTGCAGCAATGTGTGGACATTGAGGGCAGTAACCACTAGAACTACCAACATGCGGTTTGTTTGGTGCTTTTAACCAATCCAGCTTCACGTCTTAATGTGGCATATTAATGTACAAATCTCATTTATAACACCGAATGTCCAATGACTGATCAGCCTTTCTATCACAGTGACACAGCTGCATTCAAAACAACCGTCAGTTTGTTGCATCAGGGCCTGAAGAGTGAGAAATTTGTCTGTGAAGACTTACAAGTGTCTGTTGCATATCTAATGTGCTCCCCATTGCAGGTACTAATGAAGAGTTGAACTTGGGAGAAGAGTGTCTCAAAGTCAGGGATGTTTGGCATGGAGAACTTCACAAATCTAGACCAAAGGAAAAGAAAGTTGAGAAAAATTCACTTTCATCACTTTAAGAGCGTCAGATTTCCTTCACTACATTGAGCAAGCCGTCTACAGTAATGGAAAAAGAGAATGGTATTTAAATTAACTTCAGCAGTCAGCTATCATCTTTAGCTCCACCACTTCCAACACAAAATAATAAAACTTCAACAGCTCCTAAAATAGCCATGATTTAAGTTACATAATTTCCCTTTACAGGAATGAAATGGAGCATAAGTAAGAAGCTAAATGGGAGTAGTGGATTACTCGACCAGACAAAACTATCACCAAAATTTTAAAACACAGCAGTTTCTAATGTAAAACAGACTAAAAAAAAAAAACAGAATCCATGACATCAAACCAAGGAAAAGTCGAGGTAGAAGAGGAAACTTACAACACAGCCAGCACGCCTAGAGAGTGCTCCTGGATGTCCAAGGCCCCCAGCACTGTGTCCAGGTGGGACAGATTTTTGGCCAGCAGCTCCCCGCTCTTGTTGATCAACTCGCACAGTTGAGTCATCTGGCCTGAGTGGGCAAAGAGAATGACAGAGCAAATTATTTATTTTTTTAGTGTGATTAAAATAGAAATATCTGTATTACTTCAGGATGTGACAAGATAAACCAGTTTGATCCAATTATGTTTTTAAAATCAGCCTAAATGCATTTGTTGGTACCCTTAAAATGATCAGAAATCATCACATTCTAGTTGTGCTACAGGTTAGAAGTTTAACTTTAATTGCAACTGCAGACATCTTCAATGTTTTTATCAGCCACGCAGCCCGTTAAAATGGAGAAAACTTCCTGCCGTGTGGTTTACCATCACCATCATACTGAACATTGAGAAGAGAGGGAGAGAATGAGTAAGAAGGCTTGTATGAGCTCAGAAAGAACAAAAAAGCATGAAGTTAAAGGCTGCAAGAGGAAATACAACGCCAAGCTGGCCAGAACCATAGTGTGGATGTTTCTGTGGAAGACGACCTCGGAAAACTCTGCTTATGAAAAAAAAAAAAGCCAGACTTAAATTTGTTACTACCCACACTGATAAGCCACATAGTTTCTCTATGACTGATGAGACATAGCTAAAGCTTGATGTTTACAGAAGGAAAAATGTACCTTTCAAAGAATGGAAAACCATACATACTACAAAACTTGGCTATATTTTACTGCTACTTTTCTGCATCTGGTGCGGCAGGCCCAGAATCTGTGCAAATATCAAGATGATCACCGCATCCTAGAGTGACATGGACTCCACAGTGTCAGCCTCAGTTTGGTCATGAGTCCTGCAATAAGATACCGACCCAAAGCACGCAGCTAAAAGCATTCAAGAAGGGTTGGCGAGCATTTGACTATACTCAAATGGCTCTCTGTGAGCCATTACCTTAATCCTGCTGAACCTCTATGAAAAGATCTGAAAATGGAGCATGTTTAAACGCATTGTTGAAACCAGAAACAGCTGGAACAGTTAGCAGAGGAAAATACTTGTTAACAGATGAAGAAGTCTCTCTGGGAGCTACAGAGATCACTTAATGCCAGTGAGTTTGGTTTAGCATAAAAGTACCATTTCAAAATATAGTTTCTGTCCACTTATAAACCATTTGGGTTGTTTTACGATGTGATATATTCTCTTAAATCAAAAGTAACATGATGTAATCAGGTCCAAATTATTTAAGACACAATTATGGATTATTTTACTTTTGTTTCCCCCTTTCCTTGGAATGGTATCAGCATGTCATTCCATATCTGTATACCGTCATAGTCAAAACACAACAGTTATTGAGACAGAATGGTAAATAACATTCAGCTTTCTCTACTTATTATAAATACAAGACCCCTCAGAAACGTAACTGAATTACGCATTTTTGGTCAATTCACTCTACCACCATTACAAACACAATTCAATACACAACTAAAAGGGGAGTAGGCTAGAACAAAATCTTATTTTTGCCCATCTACTTTACTCTATATACCAAAAGGAAATCAGCTCGTAAAAAATATATAGTATTTAAAATACCCAATATACCTTAAATTATTACAAAATAATTTTAGCATTACATTTTCATACACAATTTACACCACAGTCGTTGATCATTTTATATTTTAAACCATTTTTGAGCTGTTTGAACTCACAATTTAGTCCACTCCATAGTTTCACATCATAATTTCATATCAATTATTGCTTTGGAACATTTTAAAGATAAACACAGATATTAAATTGTAATGACGTTTTCTTAACTTAAAGATTTCCTGATTATAAACCTGGAAGGCTCTTACCAAATACCAATATTTCTATATATGCTATTCTTGATCCCCGTGGGGAAATTCTTTCTCCGCATTTGACCCATCTGGGATGCTGGACCCAGAGCAGTGGGCTGCCGTGGTGCGGCGCCTGGGGGTTTTGGGTGCCTTGCTCAGGGGCACCTCATCCATGGATAGGGACAGCATCCCTACATTTTCAAGTACCATGTTAGTTGGATCACAATATCCTCTATTATTTATTCTAATAGTTCTTTTTTGTCATTTAATTAAAATGTTGATACCTGCATACAGTATGATAAATAAGGTGGAATTGAAAAGCCTTTTTATTTGTTAAATTTCTTATATTAATCAAGACAGCAATGCATTTTATAACTCGATGTTTAATGTATTTGATACGTGATTTTGAGCAAAGCTGACCATCTGTAAGGGCTGGACAATTCATCAAAACTGACATTCTGAGCCAATAATCCATCTTTTTTATAAGAAAAATATTCCAGTTATAACAGTTAATTATATCTGAAAAAAAAAACAACTTTGTCAGTGATCTAAGAGGGGAAAAAAATAAAATGCTACTAAACTAATCCCTCATTAATCGTAATTGAGGTCATATCGTCCAGCTTAACCATCTATGATTACAACTAAAACTCTGTTTCTACTCCATTTAAATATAACGTTGCTTTGAGAAATGTCCTATTACCTACAAATATTAATGGAGATGTGAATTAAAGGAAAAAAAGAGCAATATTTTTTTTATTTCAACTGTGCTGAGATCTGTTATTCACGTGTCATAAAACTGCAACTACATTAACTAAGCGTGTCAAAAGGGTTATTCTTTATGTGCGTGAAAGATTAAATCACTCACAATCGTGCTGTTTAGAGTATTGCGATAAAAGTCGGCCGGTCAACTGTCCTGTCAAGGCCTTGCGACAGGGTTAAAGCAAACGAGATTGACAGGCAACTCGGATCCAATAACATTCACCGATTCAACCCGTCTGCCAATCGTTGGAGACATGGGCGGGACTACCGGTAGGCAGTCCTCGGAAATTATTTTCTAGATCAAAAACAAAAAGTACATTTTTGACATTTTATTTGATGGGCTATGCAGTTTGCAGCCATCCTCAGCGTCCCCTTGTACCAGCGCATCATCTGATAAGAGTTTACAGAACTCCTGCAGTCAGAGAAAGTCGTTTTTACGGCGTGTTTACATGATGAAGCAAAAAGAGGGCTCCGGCCAGTTAGGCTGCCTGACTGGGTAGCATATGCTGGCTAACTAGCTCATGTTTGCCCCTCTCGTGGGTTCAGCGGCCTTACCTTGAGCAGAGAGCTGCCGCACATTGTTCACAAACTGCTCCAAGGCAGAAGCCATTATTTCCCGGGTCCAAAGTGGAGGTAATTCGCACTGTTTTTCATTCAAACGTCAGAAACAACTCCGTCCGGACTGAGACAGGGGGCCACACAGCCGCCACTGATGTAAACTATCGCGAGATCACAAGAACAGAACAGCCTGTGGTGAGATTTACGAACGGTCGTTTAGACTCTTAAAGGGCCACACGCGCAATTTATTTGCCCTGCTTCAAACAAAATAGGCAAGATTGAAAATACTGACTTCTTCTCATTCTTCCCTTTTAAACGGATTTCAATAAGTGCTCGAAAAAAGAATTATTAAATTCATGGGCTATTCATAATACAGTTTATTTTCTTTCGGACATGAGAAAACAGGAACTGACGTACTATTTGCCGGGTTTTTAACAAAGATGTTTTCTAACGTAAGAGCTCACATCTGTGTTGTTTTTTTTATGTTGTTGTTTTAAGTACACCAACTGACAGTACTTTACCAGCAGATATGAGTTAAAAAAACATGAAGTTGTTGGTAGGGCTGGAAGAACAAATTATGTGTGTGTATATATGTATTTATGTATAATCTTAGAAAGCTGTATGATGCTATGTCCAGTTTATGTTACTCCAAAAGACATTATTTAATTCCAGTTCAAGTCACATGTCATCACATAATTTCTTGAGTGAAAATGTTTCTTTATTTGAAAATGTTAATATATAGCACATTCATAAAGACAGTACTCTTGCTGTAACTAAGGCATCTTGGATGGCATATTGCAGCTTATAACATTTTCTTTTTTTCAGATGTACCTATGCTCAAGAGAAGTCCCACCTGTTATATTGCTGTGTCCATTTTTATAGTGAGGTTTCTTAAGTAATGTGTGTTTGGAAGTTAATCTTCACCTGCCAGAGAACATCAAATCTTGGCGTTGTGCTTGCATAGTACATGCATCTTTATGATTGCCTGAGTATTTGTGTAACATTATCTTCTTACATAATCTCTTATCATTCTTACTTCACTCCCATATTCAATATCAAACTGACTCTAATGTGACTGTAATTGCCGCCTGTGGCCACAGAAATCTAAGCTAAAGTATTCTCCTGACGGAGAAATTAAATTAGATTTGATAGAACATCATTAATCCCTTGATGAAGTTTCCCCCTCAGGGAAATTAGGGTTCCAGTAGCACAGTACCAATCAAAAAGGAGATACAGGAATAAACTGTAGATAATAGTAAAAAAGAGAAGGAAAAAAAGAACAATATTGTCACAGATTAGATTTTTGCTGTACATATGTCAAATGATTAAAACTTAAAATATTTATGAAAGGAAAGAGTATGCATCTGTATGATTTTCCACAAAATGGATAAGAAATAAAGAAAAAAAGTTAATAGGCCCACTTGAATGAGCAAGATTACATCAGCTATTCATTCTGAATTTTGGTTTCGATTAATCTCATATTGAATGTACAGAAATTGCAGAAATTTTCGACGCGTGCCTTAAAAAAAAAATCCTGTTACAGATATTTGTGTATTGCTTATTTAACACTTTGATGCACCAAAGCACATTTTTGTGTTTTTGACTTCTAATGTAGAGCATATTTTTCTTTTTTTCCAGGCGTATTATTGATGATACAGACAAGATTGATCTTTTCATTTTTCATTGGAAACAACTTGGTTTAAAATATCCACATTAAAGACCCAACACACAAAAAAGTGCTCATTGAAATCCATGTAAGCCACTATTTTTGACCAATTTGATCATATGATGAGGAGTGATGCTAGTTTATAAAACGTTTAAAAAAAAAAACACATTTTGTTCTTTTTCAGCACGCATCTATGTGATTAATGTGTCGGATGGTCTTTAACGTGAGTACTTAAGGAAAATTGATATCATACAAAAATACTACATATAAATAAATGTTGTAGCTAATGTTTCACATACGCCAGGCTGTGATAATCAAAACAAAAATAATCCAGGTTGTATTAAGTATACTGAAAATATATAAATTATTGTCTTTTTTAGACCATAAAATGGAGTTGCAGCAACAAAAACCTGGCAATTTATGGGTTGAAATTTTTGAAAATTCATCAATATGTGATATGTATGATTAGGAAACATGCAACTAAAAAAAAAATTAAAAATGTTTGGAAAAAAAAACTTTGTGCACATTAATGTGTGAGGGGAAACAATAATAAATCAATAAATTCCCAGTCCTGGGATCAATACAGTACATCTTAAATGGAACTTTTCTGTGCATCTAAGACAGAAGTGTCAAACTGGGCCACATCATCACCATGGTTACCATTAAAGGGCCGGTTATTCTTTATTTTCTCAGCCAGCTGTGCTTGAGAAAAAAACAAAACAAAAAAACCCCTCAAATTTCACAAAATTTTCTAGTTTTACCATAAAATTGAGGCTTTTGTACTAAAATCACTTTTTGTTGAATATAATACATACATTTTTTAAACAAAGTAAAATGGCAAATTTTGCAACGTCATCTTTTTTTCCACAG
The DNA here is from genome assembly GCA_037176975.1 of Arrhamphus sclerolepis. Taxonomy (NCBI): domain Eukaryota; kingdom Metazoa; phylum Chordata; class Actinopteri; order Beloniformes; family Hemiramphidae; genus Arrhamphus; species Arrhamphus sclerolepis. The sequence continues at coordinate 3,710 of JBAMYA010060507.1, read as the reverse complement.
AAAAAGTACATCCTTTTTCATGAAATATGAAATTTTACAGAAACTAACCTTTATCAGAAAGACTTGTATTAAAATCACATATCTTTTCTAGTAAAAACAATAATAACAATAATGTTTTGGAAAAACCCTGTAAAATTGTGGCAAATTTTAAAAAGTCTAGACTCCTTTTTATCCCCCAACAACCAAGACCTTTTATACTACAATCACAAATGTCACAAAATTATGGCTTTTAAAACAAATTTTAATTGGAAAATATAAACTTTTTGCAACATTTTGACATTAAATTACAAGTCATACAACTGCAACTTTTTCTACGTTTAAAAAAAGGAAAAAAAGTTTTGTTTTATTTTTTCAAAAAAATCTTAAATTTAAATAAAACAGAGGCTTTTGAATTAATATCAACAATTTTCCCTGTGTAATCAAAAATAAAAATGAAATACTTTTGTTGAAATAATAATAATAATAATAATAATGATAATAACATTTTAATAAAAAGTTAATTTTCGTCATACAATCTCAACAGTCACAAAAATCACGACCTTTGCGTACTAAAAATCACAAATACAGAAGTTGACTTTTTTGTAAAACATTTCTTTTCTTGTTAAAGAAATTTAAAAGTTTGACAGCCTTGATGAGGGTTAAGATCCGTTTTATTGGGGGGGAAAAACCAAACAAACAAACAAAAAAGAAAACATCAGAGTGAGTCATCTCGCTCACGTTAACATCTCTTTGCTGCAGGCAGCCTTGTACAGTTTGTCCTCAGTGGGAAGTACTTTTCCCGGTGCAGCTGCTGAAGCAGCAGCCCAATGGACTGTGTGTCAACAGCGAACATTATAAGCGCTGTAAATTATACTATACATACTTGACAAACGATGGGAACAGCTCTCAGAGCAGTAGCAAAAGTCACGTCACATTTGACCCCGACCGGTGTTGCAGTAGGTCCGCTGGCCTTCGACGGTTAGCTGCGGCACAGAAACGCCAAGAACGGTTAAGTTCTGCTTAAAGACAACAACAACAGTGTAACAAAACTTTATCGACAAAACGAAACAAACAATAACTGTCGCAGCGTTTCGGAAACTTTCCCCTCCAATGCGTACTTTTAGTTGTTGACCATTTCCACCGTTTTTTGTTTTTTATTTTGTTTTTTTTTAAGAGAAGGCAGTGACCGTTGAGGCGCCGCCCGCCGGGGGAATCAACGATGTTGCTGCTCGGTTCAACACGCCTCTTCCGAAGTGGGAAACCTTTGCTCCGTGATCCGTTTAAGAGGATTTACTTAAACATGTCGTCTTCCTCCGCTTCGGGCAAGAGGCTGCGGGTCCTGGTGGACATGGATGGGGTCCTGGCGGACTTCGAGGGAGGGTTCCTGAGGAAGTACCGGGCCAGGTACCCCGACGAGCCCTTCATCACCCTGGATGACAGGAGGGGTTTCTGGGTATCGGCGCAGTACGGGCAGCTGAGGAGCGACCTGTGTGTAAGTTAACCAGTTTGTCAGGAAAAAAAGCAGCTGGAAATCACATTTACAGACTCAAAATGTACATTTTGACTAACTCTGCTGGACGATTAATTATTCAAATTAATTTTTTAGTTAGTTTAGTGTTAAAAAAAAATAAATCAAAATTCATTCATTATCCGTGGAAGGAGACAGTAACCAATACTGGAGAAGAACAGGACCTCATTTGCATATTTCAGGTTGAAGATTAACTTCTGCTGCAGTGATCCTTTAAAAGAAAAGAAATAAATACGTGGAAAATATATATGTTTAAGGTGAAAATATCTAATAATCCCAGGCTTTAAAATCAACGGTGATATATGAATGAATGATGGGGTCACATATCTCCTTTATGATGACAGCTCACTGATATAGAAAGCTGACCTTTGCTCGTACATGCATACACCTGCATGTGAATGACTGTGCCGTTGCTGCTATTATATTCTGATCCCAGGAAAAGGCCATCAGTATTTGGGAGTCCAAAGGCTTCTTCATGGATCTGGAGCCTCTTCCTGGGGGAGTAGAGGCGGTCAAAGAGATGGCCAAGATGGACGAGTAAGTGACACATAATGACCAAATTCGTCCCCGGCAAATGTCGCAAAGTGGGATGCAGATGGACTTCTTGAGATGTGCATGCGTACTGCGTCATACAGTGTAATGACCAAGAGGAGTTAGATCCATGTGCAAAAGTTAGTAACCCCCCTTTAACCCTTTTTTGTGTGGGTAACCAATAATAATGACATGGGAAATACAAAGTACCCCCATGTCTCAGTAGGTTTTACAGTTTATATTAGATTAGATTAGACATAACTTTATTAATCCCTTTGGAGGTATATATACATTATATATATATATATATATATATATATTTACAATCACACATCAAGTTTTTTTTATACATGCACATCAGGTGTAATGTTATTATACATGTTATTGCACATTGATAGCAAGTGCTGGCCCTTAGTTCTCTTGCACATCATCTTAATCATCACGCCCCCTCCTCCTACCTCAGAACTGGTTGGTGACATGGTCTGAACTTCCCAAAGTCAATGACCAGTTCCTCAGTCTCTGAGGTGTTGAGCTGCAGATGGTTCCTCTGGCACCAGACAACAAAGTCTCTCCCACGATTCCTGCACTCATCATCTCTGCCATCCCTGATACGCCCCATCCACTCATGCCCTCGACAGTTTATCCTGCAGTATAAGGGGCTGAATGGTGTTAAACGCACACTCCAGTGTCTTCATCAGATGTGATGAGAGTGTCATTCCTCCTTGGCATTGTATGAATTAAAGCCCCACAGCAAAGAGTTGCAGAAACACATTGTTGTTTTTTATAAAGGCTTGAACGCATGCTGATGATTAATTTATCAAGGGCTGATGATTAGCAGGCCCTGGCTGCAATTTCCCCTCTTAAATCCTATTGAAGCATGAAGGTGGTACTTAGTATTGCCCCACTCTTTATTTTTAGTTTAGATTTTTCCTTTTGGGTTTCACTTTTGTTATTTGTTATCAATGTGAATACATGTGCACAGCTCATTATGTTGATAAGATAAAGTGTTTAAAAGGTAACACATCACACTTTTATTAACGGTTGTAAATCATTGAGGTTGAACTCATTTATATCTGTCTATCGTAAATCATAACTTCCTTTTAAGGTTTGTGGTATCGTTTTATGTTTCGCCCTCTGAGATAATTAAAATTGGGACTGCAAATTGTGTAACTTTAAATCAACTTTTTGTCTGTAAATATTGAATTTCTTTGCAATTTAAAACCACAACTTTTACGTTTAGGCAAAATCACAACTTTGTCAAATGCAGAATTAAATCCTTGTTCGGATGTAAACGACCTGCAGGGTGCCACCTGAAGGAGAGCGTAAGATCTGAGCATCAAATGTTTCCGCTGTCATCAGGGCGGCAGCTCAGGGTAGAAACCTGCAGACAAACATGCTGCCAGGAGGTCTGACCGCTGCTGGAAGGAATATTAAGATGTTCTGCACGTGCACTTAGTTGGGATATTGATTCCAAAATTTCTTTTCCCAGCCGCTCAGAAAAGAAAGTCAATTGCTGCACTTACTTTTCTGGCCTCTTGGGGGCAGTGGAGACAAGTTCTGAACATGAAAATCTCCATCAAACTACTACACAGGATCTTTTTCTTTTTTCATTTTTTCTTTTCACCCCATCATTAATCATTGCAGCTTGCTAGAGTTCAAAATTACATATATA
>JBAMYA010060471.1:0-28230 GCA_037176975.1 Arrhamphus sclerolepis | reverse complement strand
TTCAAAGTTTACATGGAACCTAACTTTGAATATATGATGGTGTGGTGGTGAGAGGAATTAGTACATGTGCACGGTTCATTAGTCAGTTTTGTTCTTGGCTTTTATTTTATGTTGCTTTATGAGCAACAGTTGTGCACACCCCCACCTGCAACCAATCAGCATTCCTGAATCTGGAGTAGGTTATTAGTAAGAAAGTAATTATAGTAAGTAACTGTGAGGTGTCCAGTGGCTGCAAAACAAGCCCAAATCATCACAAAAAAAACAAACAAAAAAAAAACAACACTGGGCAGTTTACATGGAAATACTTTCATGGAAACTGCATTTGGCAAAAATCTCAACTTTGGTCTTTTGCCATACTTGTGCAATCTGTTTCTAATAGATTACCAATTTTTTACTATATACATACTAAATAAGATTTGAGATGTAGCTCTTAACTGAATGTTTTCCACTTGATAATAATCTTTGTCACTTTAGAATAATGGAACTGTTTTAAAATAGCCTCATAGCCTTTCATGATTTAATGAGGGAAAAAAACAACTTAATTCCTAAAATCATTGCTGATGACGTTCCTCTTTGAGATTCTCTGACGACCCACCTGAACACTTCAGACCACCAAAAGGATGCAGTCACACTTCCTGGTGATCAGTTAACAAGTACACTTGGTTAGCATTGCATTGCAGCTGCTTACTTAATCCTTATGAAAGCAGTATTTTTAGTCTTTCAGTGTCTACTTTTTGCTCTTTGCTTAGTTTTTTGTTGTCATGAATCATGAATCTTGACAGTGTAATTTTAAGGCCTGGCTTTAGCCATTATTATAAGGACCTGGCATGAACTGAGATGAAAAATCAAAGCATGTGTGTTTTCAGGTTGATGTGTGCACGGCTAGGTTAGCTGTGTTACTTTGTGCCACTGTTGTTTTAATACGAGAGATTAAGAACAAGACACAAGTCACAGTCACTAACTCATGACAACCACCTTCTACAGGAAGTGATGACTTCCGGCTGGTGTGTGATAACACATCGCTGTGCATCGCATACCCAGCTTCCCCATATCACACACACGCACCGCACACCAGTTAATCCAGCAGGAGTCTGATCAGAAAAAGGCATCATTATGTCAGGTCAAAGGGAGCACACCAGCACAAACAAAAGTCAACTGCAAACATGTGAACAGGTAAGAACGATGATTCGCTTGATCGTTCTGACTGTGTTTCTGCTGTATTCTGTGTGTTTGTTAGGTTACATCACAAAGTGGTGATAACAAAACTGAAACACTTGTGTGTTTTCTCTCTCTCGCTCTCTTCTTTTTTCGTGAGTTTGGCAAGGCCTCTTTTAGATTTCAGCTTTTATTAACATTTATTTATTAACAGAAGTTCAAAGTTTCAGCTTTTATTTCCTTTTTGAAACTTAGGGAGTAAATAAATAGAAATCACTAACATGTACACACACAAAACTTTAGTTGTGACAGTGTTAAAAAAAAAAAAAAAAATTCCACCAGAAAGTTGAGTCACAGTCTCCACATGACTATTTCAAGATCCACAGACCATGATTCATAGTGCACCCTTCAGTTCAATGATAAATAATGAAGCATATTTTATTTCCCTCTATAAGCATGCTGCAATTTCCTTTATTAACTCACTTGAGAAGAGAGCCATTTGCAAAACTTAATTGGCATGTTTTGAATGGTGTCTCAGCAGAGGTTTAGTACGTCTTCGCTTCACTGACACATGAATGTAACTGTTGCATTTGTTTAGGTGTGTATGTGCCGAGGTTGCATGCAGGTGCATTTGCACACTTATTTTTAGGATGAGCAATTCCCTTTCAGGTTCAAATATTGAACACTGTTGCAATTGGGGAAGTTGCTCGTAGTGTCAGAAAAATGTGTGTTCATTATCCTAAATGATAATGTTTTTGCAGAGCAAGATCTGGTAAGATGGGTAAGGTTGTTTCAGTTTCATTCCGCTTAGGTCAAATCCGCAAGATCCCCTTATTTACGTACTTTTATCTTCTGTTTTCAAGGAACCTTCTTTGAGAAGACACAGACAGGTAAACAACACGAGCTGCTTTTTGTTATCTTGTATTTCTAAATGTTCTTTGAGTGGCACGACAGTGTGGTGGACGGTGTAATCCTAACCCCCCGACTCATGGGATAAGTTCCAGCCTTGTGAAAATTCATCCTGTAGGGGACGTGATAAATGTGGGGTCAAAGGTGGGACCCAAGTCCTATGTCAAGTCTGGAGTCGGGACAGGCAGGTCTCAAGTCAAGTCTCAAGTCAGAAACTTTTAATTTCAACTCCTTTCAAGTCCTTAGTAAAGCCAAAAATCAGCTCGGCATAGCACAAGAAGGCCACCTGCTTTTCTTTGTGCAACTTCAAATGTCGACGAAAGTTGGAAGTTGTTCCAACTCTGTGATCCTCAACCTGGATTGTGATTTGTTATTTGTTCACTACGTCCAAGTTTTCGGATCCAAATAAAATTATTTTCCAAAATATATTTTCAAAGCGCTGTGTATAGTTGAAACAATGAAATTTCATGAAGTTTTCTTTCATCTCATGCTGAATGCTCACATTAAAAGCAGAGAGGAAGGGAGAGGGACATGGTCTGCATTTGTTAAATCGTGATGAAGTCGGATTTAACTGACTTGTGCACAATTCTGAAGTCACATGTTTTAATTTGGGGTTAAGATATCGAATGTTTTCAAGTCAGCAGGCTCAAGTCAAGCAAAGTCACAAGTCGTTGGTGTAAAAGTCCAAGTCAAGTCAAGGGACTCTTTTTTGAAATTTTGTGTCCCTCACTGATTGGATAACCTATTAAATGACCCCGCCCCCTTCACACACCCGCACCCCACATTTGCTCTCACATTTCAAGATACAAGTCACAAATTCCTTTTTGACACAAACATCCTGCAAAAGATGTGTCAAAAGTCGTTGCGCGTGCTAGTGCTAGCGCTAGCGCTGGCACATGAGTGGGCAGATTTGTGCATTTGCAGAAGCAGATCTGAGAAAGTGTTAACGGCGAGTTGAAGTTGTAAGAGAAAATGAGTGCAGAAGTAAATGATGATTTCATTTAATTCGGTAAATATAAATGTTCACATTTGAAGATTTTTTGTGTGTGTGACTTCACAATCAGATCGAGTTTACGAGAATTTTTTTTCTCACATTTTCTGTCTTCACACAAGTTCAGATTTTTGTCATACAACTTCTCACATTCAGTTCAGTTCTACAAGCTTGTGCATTTTGACACACCTTCATACCTCGAGCCCACTCTGACGATGGTTGTCGAGACAGTTTACTGGTGTGTTCTGATCTCCAGAGTCATTGGGGTGGGTACTCTGGGAAGAATAACCGTGAAAACAGGGGAGGTGCCCAAACTGGGAGAATCCCTCTAGGCAGAGCAATGAGTTCAGAGATTAGAGATTACATCTGTCAGATGACCTGGGAACACTTCATGTCCTCCCAGAAGAGATGGAGACGATGGCTGGTGACCCAAACCTGGATAACCAGAGGTCATTGTATGAATGAAGAAAATATGTGTTCATACATGAAATGGTAGAATGTTACTGCATAAATGAAAGCTCGGACATGCTGTAGCCCTTTTGAAAAGGTCCAGAGTATTCTTTTCTCCTCGGACCTTGAAAATCTATTAAAATATTGCGGCTGAGGAAGTTAGCTCAAAGCTAATTCTGCACTTCTTTTTCTAGAGGAAAGTCGGGTAATTACTGAAGATCAGGATACATCCTGCATAGATGGATGTCTGTGCAAAATGAGCCATTTTACATTGCTGGAAGACAGATGAACAGATCTTGTCCTCTTATTGCCATGAGTTCCTGTATTGGTTTAATCCTCTGAAGACTGCAAACATACACTTAGATTTTCACAACAGTCTCCATCCATCCACTTTCGGTACGCTGGAATGCTGGAGCCGTTCTCAGCTCTCATTGGCCAAACTAGGCAAGCCAGTTTATAATCATTGACTGGGATAGTCAAACATGTTTTTGGACTGAGGACAGAGAACAGAGCAGAAAAGCCACGTAAACACGAGAGAAGCAAGCAAAGCCCACACAGTTGAACCATTATCTTTCCATCTGAAAGGAAACACCACTAACCACCAAGCCACCGTTACGAAAAATAAAAATAAAAAAACACAAACTAGAAAAAAATCTGTGTCGTGATTAAGTAGTTTTTGTTGTAACATTACACAGTCGCAATTGATTCCAAAATGTGGAGTATTTATCTTCTTTCTCTGTGTCTCTTGCCAGTTTTCGCCCAGCCACACACGCAAATTTGGCTTGACGAGGAAACACAGAGCCAGAAGGGTAGGAAACACCACATGAGACATACATCAGTCTCTCAGTATCTAAGATCAGAATCACCTCAGTGGATAAACTCTGCCATTTGTCTCCTTTAGGATTTCATGGAAGAGGAAAATCCAGAAGAAAAAGCAAGGAGGCACAAGGACCAGGAGGTAGTACCACACTCATTTGTTCCACTTAATGTGGTTTTAGAGCCACACTCACACCATCTTTATTTCCATTCAAAGCTCAAGCCTCTGTATAAGGAGCTGCTGTACACCATTGCGCACAAGCTGGGTAAACCGTCATCAGACGAGGTCTTCACAGACAGCCAGCTTCACCAGTACATGCAGGAGGTAAACATCTCTCACCACAAACATAACACCGTTCACAAATCTCCCATGGTGCTGGTGATGACTGATTACAGAGATTCTCATCTTCCATTGCGCTGCCCTTACTGCTCAACAGGCTTTCGGTATGACAGAATCCGAGCACAGCAGTTTGATGGAGAAAGTAAAGAACGCAGAGGTGAGAAAAAGAAAGTCGGTAATTCTTTCCAACGGATGCACATCCACTTTCCGTCACCTTTCCAGGGGTAGATGTGACGTCATTTATGTGTTTTACACCAATGACTACATCTGGCAAACTATGACCCAAACAGCCTCCGGTATACTGTCTGATGGCCACGGTAAAGGAAGCCAAGGGCATCCTGGGAAAAGACGTCAGTGGTGAGTTGTTGCTTTACCTCCTTTTCAAAATAAAAAGTGATGACGTGGACTCGTAACAACAGTTTATCTGAGAGTACGAATTTCAGTGAGTTGATGGGCTGGTTCCCACAAAAGGAAAAACGTACACAATATTCAGTATTTTTGGCACCTTTTCACCACTTTTATCAATAAAATCCATAGGAAAAGCATGGTGAACAGACAAATTTTAAATAATATCAGACCTTAGCACTTTTTGAACACTTTAAAATAGCAACAGTTCTTCCCTGTAAACTCTTTTGAGGTTCTTGGCAAGAGGGCTGAAGCAAACACACCTGAGGATGTGTAGTTTCCTCAGAAATGACTATGGTTCTCTGAAGATAAATAGTACAACCCCAATTCCAAAAACGGGATGCTGTTTTAGACATAAATAAATACAGAAGGTAATGATTTGCAAATGTCATGAACCAATATTCTGTTCCCAACACAGCATAGGGATGGGATCAGATGTTGAAAATGAGACATTTTATCATTTCATGGAAAATATTAGCTAATTTTGACTTTGGTGGCAGCGACATAGCTCAACAAAAGGCCAAAAGATTTACTGATGCAAATCAAAATCAACAAATGGAGGTCCATTAGCCACAGATCAATAATATAGCGTAACATGGGTCTAAAAGGAGCATTTCAGAATGGAGTCCTTTGGGTGTAAGGATGGGCTGAGGTTCATCAATCTGTGAACAGCTGCATCGGCAAGTTGTGGAATAATTTCAGTGAAATGTTCCTTAATGTAAAATTGCAAAGGCATCTACATCACATGTTATCATCAAAAGTACAAGAGAATCAGGAAGATTGTTTTGCATCCAAAGGACACGACTGACGGTCAAAACTGGATTGCATGTGATCTTTGGGCCCACCGATGGGACACTTCCAGAAATCACTGTCTGTGCAATCCACTTAATGGGACATGCCTGGCACCGTAACTGGACCATAAGTGCCAAAAGGTAGCCCAGATTAGGCCTGAATGTGTCCTCTATTTGGATCTTTGTTTCCAGGTTAAATGAAAGTTAAACAGTTTTGAACTGCCAATGTTTCCGCTTCTTTATTTTCATGTTTAAATCAGTTTGTGCACTGTCACCTTATGACTTAAAAAAAAGTCAAACATAATGACATAATGACACTGATCCTCCTTCTTGTTTTTCCTCTTGCTAATAATGATGAGGTAAAGGAGTTTTCATAGGATCATTAGATGTTTGAGCACCGTCATATCAAGCGGTGTGAGAATTCTGAACACCAAAGTTGTTCAGCAACAGTAAGTCTTTAGCAGCACTATACCCACATAACAATGTTTTTTTCTTTTAACAAAAATTGCCCATATCTGCAGTTTTCTTTGGCTCACATTTGGCCTTGACTGATGCTGTTGACGAAAGGTCAGTGTGACTGCCTCCGCTCAGCCACACATTCACCAAACGTGGCCCAAATCCACATTTTCTGTGTCTTTGGACCACGCTTGGCTTACACAACATTTGTCAGAACACATTTCAGTGCTTGCTTATGATCTTTGGTTAAGATCTGGTTGTTGTGTCACACATTTCATAACTCAAGCTGAGCTCGACCCATAACTTTTTGACTCACGTCTAGGTCGCATAACTTAGCCGTGCTGTAACTAAGTCATACGAGGGCCATATAGGTGCCAAAGTAGCCAAGATCAAGTCCAGATGTATGTATCTGGGAAAGCTCTCAGTCGATTGCATTTAATTTGTAAATTTGTAACTGTAGAGTCCTCAGAGGGCAGATTCCCCACCTCACTTTTCCCTGGAAACATTATGCCAATGAGATATATGTGCATGCAATCAGCTATTCCTGAATCTCCATCAGGAAACTTGTTAATTACAGATTTTGTGTTTTACTTGCTTTGACACAGATGCTTCAGCTTTCTCACAGTGGTTCTTTGGTTTCTACAGGTTTAAGTGACCCATACTGCCTGTTGACTATTCTGGAAGAAGAGGAGGAGAATCGGACACGTCGCTCCAGGGCCAAACCTTTAAAATTTGTTGTCAAGGATGCTGTATCACACGACAAAATCTACCAAACAGAGATAAAGAACCAGACGCTGAACCCTATTTGGAACCAAACCTTCATACTGTGAGTCAAAATGTGTAACAACTGCCGATGAGTCTGATGAAATGTGCTTTACTCATCACGTTTTTTCCCTTCTTTAGTGAATTTGAATATGTTGCCGGAGCTTGCTTCCATCTTGAGATGTGGTGAGGAGAAAACAGAAAATTTTACTTTACCTGCTATATTTTTCTGTTTACATTCATTTTTATTATTTTCAGTACAATCGCTGCATTTTTCTTTTTCAGGGATAAGGACGAAGAGGTGTCTCTCACTCAGAAACTAGAGGACATTAAAACCAGCCTCAACAGTTTAAGAAGGTATTGCACCTTTAAGATTCGATCACGGAACAACGTGACCAAACGAGACCAGTGAATGTTTCAAGTTTTTTCTATCTAGGATGATCAAAGAGGCCAAAAAGGAGAAAGGAACAGATGACTTTTTGGGAAACATTGTCCTAAAATTACAGGTACTAAAATTTATATTTTTGTATCTGTTTTTTTTTTTTTTTTTCCATTCCTCTCTATCTTCTGAAGCATAATACCTACTCATGTACCCACTTGTACAGGAGCTCCACTGCACTGAGGACAACTGGTACAATCTAGAGCCTCGAACAGAGACGTACCCCGATCGCGGCCAGTGCCACCTCAAGCTCAAGTTCATCCACAAATCCGTAACTAATTTCCTCAAACATATACGACACGGACTTTAAAATTGAACTGATTCAAGTATGAGATGCACACATTTGTCTCAGTATGTAACTGGATTTGTGTTGTGTGACCGACAGAGAGATGGGACCCTGAGTCCCGGTCGCAGTGCTTACATCAACTATTGTGGGATTCTGCAGCAGTTCGTCCAGGCTTACATCTCCAAGCAACAGGTGAAAGACTGGTATCCTTTCAGTGTCAGTCCTGTTGAAGTGTCCTTTTAACCCTGTTTCAACCCTTTATCTTGTTGTATCTCAGGGTACTGCTCCGTGGAAAGGGGCTTTGTGTGGCGAGGCTCAGATTCTGCTCGAACTCTACGCCACGCAGAACGACCTCTCTCCTTTTTTGCAAGACCTGGCGTAAGCGCTGTGTATTTATTTTGCAGACTTGCAGCTTTCTATTTCATATTAGGTTGACGTTTGGCATAGAGCGAGACCGTTTCTGAAACTAGCCTCTTACTTAAGTGAATGCAGAACTGGGTCTAACTTTCTGGGACAGTACTGGATGGTTTGAGTCTTACTTAGAGGACAGGGATTACTTTGTGTCCACGGCAAGTTTACATCTGAGCTGAAAAAAATGACATGCGGTGTTCTCCAAGGCTCCATCTTGGGGCCTCTCCTGTTTAAGCTTCAACTAGCTTAAATCATGATAAACAACATTCAAGCTACCATAACTAGATGAAACACAGCTTTACATGACAATGTCACCAGGTGACAATGAACCCACACGAGTTGAGTGGATGCACAGAACAAATCAATGAGTAGTGGATGTGACATAATTTTCGTCAGCTGAACTGAAAGCAGAATTGTAGTTACTTTTGGACTAAAATATGAGCGATTGAGAGAGAGGACACAGCTTCAGGTATTACAGTTAAAATCCACTGATCAGGCCAGAAATCTGGGTGTAGTCTTGGGCCCAGACCTGAATCTTCAGAGACACATGAAGACCATTACAAAGTTGGCCTTCTGTCACCTGAGGAACATCTCCAGGATTAAAGGACTTTTCAGCAGGATCAAGTCAAATTGATTACTGAGACAGTATATTCACAGGTCTGCTTAAAAAGTCAAATAACTTTAAAATACCTCTATTAGTTCATTAAACACTAAATGGTTAAAACCCTTAGTTCAAGGTTAAAGAGTCATTTGTTTAAAGCTGTATTTGACTGAATTTTTTTTTTTCCTTTTTCAATCATTTTAGTTTTTAACGTTAATGCCATTTTAATCCAGTACTGCACTGTAATGCTACCCTAACTGTTAGTGTTGTTTTCTCTTTTATTTATTTTTCTATTTTTCTTTGCATTTACTGTATCTTTGTTTTATTCTCTCTTATGAAGAAAATAGCTTTGAGTTGCCTTGGTGCTGAAATGTGCTCTACAAGTAAACTTGCCTTTCCCTTATTTCGTGCCTTGTTTTTGTGGAATGTGATGATAACATACAAAATATGTGATGATATGATTTGTGTCTTTACCCCTGTCAGGAAGTGGGTGGCTTACAGCAAGCTGTACCAGACTTTAGAGGTGCACTCATCTGTGCTTTTCCAGCAGCTCACCAGTATTGAGTACCACTGGCACCAGCAGGAGCTGCCTTACCAACAGGTACAACTGGAAAGTACACCAATGTGGCGCTCCATTTTCAGTTTTAGCCATTTTATACATTTCAGTAATAGTATTTCAGAGGGAAATGTTCAAATGTTCGAGTCAGTTGAGAATGCTTTCACATATAGAAGATGCGGTTCTTTTTTTTTTGATTGTTTAGGTGTTGCTTCCCTGAGTACAGTTTCTGAACACAGGGATTTCCCTTAAATGACGCAGTACTATTTCTTTGAAGAAAAAAGGATCTGAGAACTTCCTTCTTTGCTGCTTGTGGCATATTGCAAGATTTCTGTATAACAGGCCATTCAATGTTCTCATTGGTTAAAAGGTGATTTAGTTTGTTGGATGCATTTTGAAATGTGCACGTTTTGATAGCTCTGGTTTAGCAGGTGCTCCTGTTCCTGTTTTAAAGAAGTAACCAGGAGTTGAGATTACGATGCAGAAAAGTGTTGAGTACGATGTTGCATTGTGTTTCCAGAAACATGAACTTGAGGATTCTCTTCACGGTTTCCTGCAGTATGGATTGTGTCTGGTGGCCAAATACAGAGACATCTTCCCTCCAATCGCTAGTGCCACTCCAAAACTGCACACCCTGCTCAGGTACTTACAATTACTAAAGTTTGAATCATTGCATGTAGGGCCATTTAAAACTGCTGTTGAACGTGTAAAGCGTGAATGTGCTTCCATTCAGGATCCTCGTCCAGATCTGTAAGACTCAGGCATTTCAGAAACTGAACCCAGCACAGTTTGAGCTTCATGAAGAAATCATTGATGCTGTGCAGGTCAGTCATCATGTCAGTAGGCTGTTCACCAGCACCAGTATGCTGTTTCATACATGTTCTCCTGCTCATAACATGACTTTCATATCAGACAGGAACAGAGGAATGGTTTGCCATCAAGAAGGGTTTGCATCAGCCCATGACAAAGGTAAAGTTAGGAGCAGGACTGGCTTTCATGATTTTTACTTCACCACATCAATGTCATGACATTTCTTCCGACATGCAGGACCTGACAGAGATTGGAAACGCCCTCTCCAGGTTGATTGTGGAGGTGCGAGATGACATAAAAAACAACAAGGACGTGTGGAACAGAGTGTTCTCCAGGTGAGGGGAACAATCAAACATTACTTTCAACCTGGCTGTTGGGATGTCAGTACTCAGTTGAGACGGAAATCAAATGTCCCCTTTAAAGGTATTAGCTATACCTCTGCTAGTCGCTGGACGAGGTTCATGAGAGTGCTTTGCATGAAGAAAAAAGATACGGAAAGAAAGTTACTTGTTTAAGGGAGGCTTTTCACTCCTCTAATGTTTCACGTTTTCTCATCACAGCGCTGTGCAAGTCGATGTGTTCACTGTTGTCTATAAGAGGTTTGACTCCCTGGTAAGTAGCAAATGGGACAGTTCAGGTCCCATCAGTCCAATTCTCCTGACAGATTTCCTTTCCATAATTCCTTCTCATCTCACCACATTTCCGCTTCTCTCTCATCCTTCGTAGCTTTCAAAGGAAATGAAGGGAACATTATCCTTAATGGAGGGTCAAATGGACCAGAATCTATCCAAAAGCTTGTTCCCTGTTTATCTGACCTTGCAGGCGATCCACAAAGACAAGGCCTTCTTACAGAAAAGGTCAGAAATTGGAACACTGGACACACACTATCACTGCATCTGCAGTTGTTTCTTTTCCTTTTTCGCTGATGAAGGACCATAAATCGCAGTCGCGCTTCCCTGACACTAGCCTTGCTGATTTTCAGGGGATTACTCGAGCTCACGAACTTTCACGAGGATTTCAGAGAGGCTCTGCCATACTGGCTCAACCAGGCGTTCAGCACCACCCAGGACAGGGTGGAGAGGGCTGTGCAGGTGGACCAGGTAAATGCACTCTTAGGATAGATATGATACCCACAAGTAATGAACATTTATAAATGATTGAGTATCTCGTCCACTCTCAGCTCCAGCCTCTGCAGACTGGCTCAGTGCCCATAAAACACAGTTCGTCAGCAGTGGACCTGGTGGCATGCATCCAGCCTATCTGCCTGCTGTGGGAGCAGCTGTCCTGGCCGGACCCTGAAGAGGCCTTCATGCTCATGGTCAAACTCACCGAGGTACAGGGCGCCACCATTCCTGCAATCTCACACGCTACGAGTCAGTTTATGACTCTATGAAGGCTGGTGTTTGCTTTACTCTTGTGGTTTGTGTGTTTTCTCAGGATGTGTGTAAGATTGTGGTGAACTACTGTCACCTCCTGAAGGAGAGGGTCAGGGTGCTGTCTGAGAACTCTGACCACAGCATCGCCATTAACATGGTAAACAAAAGCACTTCAGAAATTCCTCTGATGCCGCACTGTAGGCACGTGCATCAAGTCCCTGCTACCTCTCCACAGCTCTGTGTGGTAGTAAATGACCTGGAGCACCTGAGGTCAGTTCTGACCCGGCTTCCTACTCAGCTCAACTGGACGGGGCTTCGTGATCGAACTCAGAGCGTCATTGGGGAAAGCCAGTTCCACAACACCCTGCATTCACAGCTTCAGCAGGCCCAGAGCATGCTCGGCAGAGAGATCCGATCAGCATTAGACACTCTTGGGAAAAGGGTATCAAAGGAATTATGAACCGGATGTTTGCTTTGTTATTTAAACAATTGGAATATTCTAGTTGATATTAAGGTGCTTGTCTCTCCAGTTAAACACAGACATTGAGACTCATGTCAGAAGCATGTCAACCAGGCGGAGGATTCCCTCCAAGTCCACAGAGGATGTAGGTGATCATCGTTACTGTTTCTGTCTCACGCAGCTACACAAACCTGCAGTTTGCTTCATATCCAGCCTCTTCTTCGTTCTCAGGCTGCAGCCCCTCTCATGCGCTACCTCGAGAAAGAGCTGCAGTACATGAATGAAAACCTG
This sequence comes from Arrhamphus sclerolepis, assembly GCA_037176975.1. Classification (NCBI taxonomy): domain Eukaryota; kingdom Metazoa; phylum Chordata; class Actinopteri; order Beloniformes; family Hemiramphidae; genus Arrhamphus; species Arrhamphus sclerolepis. The sequence continues at coordinate 15,925 of JBAMYA010060471.1, read as the reverse complement.
GTCCACGAGAACTTCAGCAGGTAAGCGGACTTATGAGCTTTATATGTTATTTCCAATAAGGCTTCCTTCATTTCTGGCATCTCAAGGTTTTCTAAAGCTTTGATCTTTCTCTCCAACATCCAGCCTCCTGACGCCTTTGTGGAATAATTCCTTGAAAATCCTCTATCAGGTGGCCACTCAGCATTCACAACAAGAGGGGCTCATGGTCTTCTGCCAGCGGCTGCTGTATACTCTGCAGGTTGGTCCATAGCGACTGAATGATGTGACATCACAGTCTAAGTCATCAACTTTTGAATTATATTTTATGACGTCAGAAAATTTGCCAAAATCTGACTGAACGTAGAAGCTCCTAAAAAATATCTCTGAAATTCTTTGGTCAAAATACCACAGAGAGGCGATGTAGCAACTCCTTCAAGACAGTTTTAAGAGGTGGAGTCAGCTGATCGGAAGCACTTCCCCTCTCTTCTGAGGGGTGTGCTGTTTTTTAATCTGTCCTACAGCTTTGCGCTGTCCATTTCAGAGAAACAATTAATTCTCCATGACTTGAAATCGGACCAACGTAACGAAAGGGAAGTTGGATAATTCCACTCTGATATTGGTCTGTGACATCACAATACTCTTCAAAGCTCAGCAGTTCATTGAATGAGACCTTTCCAGACTCAGAGGGCGGTAGCTTTGGTTTGATAATCACATCATACTCATTATTTTATGCCCTAAACCACAGTTATGCCGTCTTTAAAAGGTGCTACCTACAGTAGAGGTGGACCCTGTGGTTGCTGATTTCAGCCTTCGGTGTGTTCGTCTACATTAAAAGTAGATAAAAGTGCAATTAAGTTAATTGTATGAAATTTAAAGAAACACCTATTATGAGGCCACAATTACAGTATATTACCGTGATGTGTACATGAGGGGAGGTGATGGGGGGAAAATGGCTGCTCTGACTCTTAAATAACCAATCAGTTCTTTTTTGTCTTTTAATTTAAATATTTTGAATTTACACCAGGAGTCACAGCTTCTTGATAGATTCAGTTTTCTGTTTTATGAATTTCAGTGTCTTGAGCAGTGCTTTCACGCTGAAGGAAATGGCCTTTCTCTGAAAATACTCCACTCTGATGACTACAAGGTGTGTTTCTGTGGATTTGTCTTTGATTTTACTTAAATTGTAGTTATTGCACATAGAAATGGGGGGTAGGTTTCACTAACATCTCATTCTCTGGTTCTGTCCAGACTCTGAAGGCTCACCTCAATCACAATTCCCTCAACAACCAACAGCTTGTGGAGAAGTTCTTTCTCAGAAAAATATGTGAACAGGTGAGTCTCGGTGAAATGAAAAAAAAACAAACACTTCATGTTCCTGAAAGCCCGTTTTTACCATGATTTCGACTTTTGTTTCATTCCCTCACTGGTGTTTGTTTCTGTTGCAGAGGATGTACAGTGGGGAGAAGTACGGCGCAGTCACACTCCGCACATCCTACAGGAGATCCGACCAAAGGCTGCGGGTCGAGGTGCTGAACGCAGTCAACCTCTTACCGATGGACTCTAATGGTAGGACCCGGCAGATAAGACGCATGTGCCACTGTGACTCCTTTCCCCTTCTGAGTTCGTGCTTTGTTGCTTGTCAGGTTTCAGTGACCCCTTTGTGATCCTGAGTCTGGAGCCCAACCACATCTTTCCCCAGGTAGAGCAACGCAGCACTCAGATAAAAAACTGCGACCTCAACCCTCTTTTTGATGAGTCCTTTGAATTGTAAGTAGTCTCAGTCTTTCAACTCTCACTTTACACTTTGATATGTTACTAGATTTGTGGTGCTTACTTTTAAATCGTTTATTTAATTAATAATTTGTGGTTCCACAATGGTGGACATACAGGGTTACACACTCCTGTCACCTCTCATAGCACCAGTGTTCCAGTCCAATGTAACATATGGAGATAAGCTTCAAGTCCAACTGCAGTTACTTGAATAGCTCTTGAGTCTGACTCCTGTCAGAGTCCTGGACCACAATTATGCCCCTACCAATGTCTAAGTTGCAAATACTTTGCCTGTTAAGACTTTCACTTGGTTCTTAGTTGTTAATAATTATTATTTTTAGTCCACCAAGGCTTGACCATAGTCCCTCACTCATCAGTAGCCTTGGCTAAACCATCTCCGTCATGACTCAGCAAAACGTTTGTGAGCTCATAAACTTTCTCTCTGCCACACAGCATGGTTTCCCTGGATCAGTGCCAGGTTCCAGGTGCTTGTCTGATGATCACAGTTCTGGACCATGACACCTTGAGGACAGATGACTTTGAAGGCGAGGCCTTCCTGGCCCTTGAGGACATACAAGGAGTGTCTGGAGGAAAGACAGAAGACGAGTTTGGTCCACAGCTGGATCCCATGCCCAGTCAAATACGACTTCCTCTGATGCACCCTAAACCTAACGGTACGGCATGAGGGTGTTCGGTTATTTCTGTGCTTACACACTGTTTAGTCTCAGGTTTGTTGTATTTCTGCCAGTTTAATTAGATCAAGAGTTGTTGTTTTCTAGAAGTAAATACGATAAGATTTTGATTTACAGTTCATTTCTATGTGGTCAATGGATTTCTTCAGACTAAAATAAAAATTCACACTCTAAATAATTTCTGGTGGTAAAACTGTTTTTAACTATTTTTAACATTTCTTCCCTAGGATTTGGGTGTACCCCTCTTCTGCAGATACAATGCGTCCACCATTTTTTACGCTCACGTTCCGTCGTACACTGCAAAAAAAAAACAGCTATTCTATGTAGTCAAGTTATCTTACATTAAGCAAATAAAAGGTAGTGCAGAGTTAAGTTGCAAACATTAGGAATTGTTTCTCCAAGTATTTTCTATAATCTACTGTGGCGTGAATTCACTGCTGCATGTGTTTTGCAAATCAAAATCCCAAATCTGAAAAGTCCAGATGTGAATTCCTGACAGAAGCAGTGCAGAGAAACTTGGACTTTTTGTACACTTCCAACCTCAAAAACGTCATCAAAGAATCTCTGGAGAGGAGTCTGAAAAGAATAGTTTGATTACTGTAGACTGCAATTAAAGAACTCAAATAAAAGTGTTAATGAAAAAAAAAAACAAATTAGCAGTATGATGGAACCTGATGGCATCTGTAGGAAGCAATCCCAAACCACAGAGACCCCATTCCATAAGGATCTGTTGGTAGCGTCCCAATACCAGAGGCTCCACAACATTCTCTAGATCAGGGTTGTACATTTCATCCTGAGCCACATAATCACCATGGTTACCGTTAAAGGCCCGGCTACTCTTTACTTTCTCAGCCAGCTGTGCTGTCAGATTTCACGCTAGTTCCTGGACTCTGTTGTGTAGGGGGGAAAAGGGAATTTTGGCAAAAAAAAATATCTCAGAATTAGTGACTTTTATCATAAAATTGAGATTTTTGTACTAAAATACAAATTGTTTTTGTATAGTTGCAAATATTTAAAAACAAAATAACTTTATTTCTGGAAAAGCCGATTTTGTTGCAAAAATGGCAAATTTGGCAGTACCACTTTTTTTTTTTTTTTGAAAGTGAATTTTGGTCATAAAATCTCAAATCTCACAAAAATCACAACCTTTATAAAACTTTTGTGCTAAAATTAATTTTAGTGGATTTGTTTTAGGGCAGGGGGGTAAGTGTACAAATTTAGCAAGATCTTTTAATTGCACAGTAACAAATGTGACAAAATTGTGACTTTTTCACTTAAATATACAATTTGTATCAACTTTTTTTGCAACATTTTGAGGTAAATATTGTTGTACAATTGTTCTGTTTGTTGTACAAAACAGTAGTAAAATTACAATTTTGTGTAATCTTAACTTTTTGTCCTAAAATCACAAAATGACAGAAATAAGCACTTTTTTGTTGTAAAATGTTTTTCAAACATTTGCAAAATCCTGAATTCTTACATAAACCAGCTGCTCTCCACCTCAGTTATTCCACTTTTTTTTAATGTCAGTACGTTGAAACGTCCTCAGACATGTTCTAGTATTTAGTATGATTGTATTGCCACATCTGGCCCACAGGCCTTCAGTTTCACACATGTGGTCTAGATGTTTTTTTGTCCACAGCACAAAGACCTGCTCAACATTAAACAGGATGTCATAATGTTTTGGCAGGGTTGACTTTTGCTGCGTCATGGTATAAAAACTCCCTCGATATAGTATAATCCAATTCTGCCTTTTAACCCTTAGATGCCCCCAAGCACATTTTTAGTTTTAAGCAGATTTCATCCTTTCTGTGTATAATATTGATGACATATGCACAGGTTTTGAGTGTTCTCAATATTTTTGATTCATTTTTCCTTTTTTTGTAAACAACGCATATGAATAAATGTTGCTGCCACTCTTTCACATATACAAGGCTGCAGTAATCAAATCATAAAAACATACAGTTTGCATGAAGTATATCAAAAATAAATCATTTATTGTGGTTTTGGACTATAAAATTGGAGTTGCATCATGAGAAAAATCTGATTATGACTGATTGTAGTTTTAAAAAATTTAAGAAAAATGTTTTTAGAACGTTGTTTTTATAGCATTTTTATAGCTTGTTTTTGTTGCAAGAACATTTTTGTGTTGAAGGGTCTGTAACGTAACTTCTTTGAAGGTGCATCTAAGGATATAAATGTCTTAAGCAGCTGTTTTCTAACACGTATAACTTGCTTTTCTTGGCCATTTACGACTTGATTCTGTTGATCCGTCCCGCACATTTGAACATATTTTACTTTATTTTATTTTGCATCATCGAAAGACGCCTAATGCCGCTCCTTTGTGTGCTCTTCCCCAGAGGACAGCATCCTGAGGTTACTGGAGTCCAGGAAAGGAGAGCGGGAGGCGCAGGCTTTCGTTAAAAAGCGACGCCAGCGAGAGAAGCAGTCCCAGGAGGGCGCTGAACCGTAACAAACGTGCAGAGACATGTTCCTTTTTCCTCAAAAAATATACAATTTGTTTTAATGATCAGTACCAAAAACAAAGGGGGAAAAAAAAACAAACAAACAAACAAAAAAAAGAACAAGACAATGGCGTTGCATGAGCTGTGTTCGAACATTTTTCTGAACATGGATTTACAAAAGACCGTCACAGTGATCATCCACGCTTTCACACCTGCATTAAAACATTTACACGTTTGTGTTCTTCCTGATGCTTCATCTAATCAGTGCAAGAGATAAGTATCACATCACTTAACTATGTGGGTACATATATATATAATATATATGATATATCATATACATCTGAGTCACTGAAATGTCAAATATCACTATAAATGTAAAAAGTTTGGCAGAGGAACCCAAACCTGCGCTTTGATTTTAAAATAGCAAAAGGGCTGGTTTACAAAAAAAAAAAAGATTTAACATGAGAGGTGTTACAGAAGAAAATATTTAAATATGGAATGTCTTAAATTGTTAGCCCCAATCGTGTTGACGGTGTCCTCTATTTACTGCAGAGGAAGTTTACAGAAAAACCTGAGTGCTTTTAACAGAGGCCATTGTGGCTATTAATATTCTTTTATAGTTCAATAATTAACAATTTTAAATGTCCTTTGCTAGATTCTATGAAGAAAAAAACCTAAATGAAAAGATAAATGCAATATAATGTAGTAAAATGCTCCAGCACCGTGTAGTGATGACCTCATGTTGGCTGTTAGCGATACATTATCATCGTCTAAGTTTGCCCTTTAAATAGATGACTGATTTTTTATTTTTAAAGAAAGCCCAACAACTTCAAAAATACATTAGATATATATATATATATAAAAAAAAACAAGATGATCAACTCATCCATCCATCGAGGCCGATTTGAGATTTTTGCTGGCGCACATAACAGCTAAATTAGGACGTTTTAACGTCGCAACGACGTTAACGAAAATGCCTCGTCTCCCTACGTTCAGCTGGAAGGCACCTACGTTCAATAATTTCTTTCATTTCTGGAGGAGAACCAGCTGTTCATCTTTTAGATTAAATGTTTCAGAGCTTTTGAGAATTTTAATCTTCAGAGGAAGAAAAAAATAGTCACAAGACGATGTGGATGGATGGATGGATGACGCTCGAAGAAATGTTATCTCTTGGTTGACGTTGCGCTTTCAGAAATATATGGTTTAAAATGATGTACATTTCTCATAGTTAGGGACAGACTAGAGGTAACAGCGGGGCTTTTTACGTTATCTTCACAACTAAAGAGCAGGGGTCGTGTAGCCTGGCCAGCCCTCCTAATCCTAATTCTCTTACAATTAACTAGTCTGGTTCTTTTGGATTTGACTTTGATTTCCATGAGGAGTGCAGATTAAACCACCTCTGAACGGCATCGGACAGGCGATAAAAATCAATCGGAGGGATTAAACATGATGAGTATTGGCAATTTCTTGCCATAGCTGGCCAGGCCAGGCGTAAAGAACAGTGTTGCTGGTCAAAAGCAGTAACTAGCAACGTGTATGGTAACACTGGCAACATTATTTAATGCTAAATTCCACATTAAGAGCTTTAACTTAGTGACTAACGCTCACTAAGCCCGCCGTTTAAGCTGTTAGGGTCATTTTTTAAAAAGTACACAACCAAATCAGTGCTTGTGTTGTTACCACCCCCACCCCCACCCCCTACAAGTTTTTCAAATGGCAGTCGGGATCCGAGGCTGGCATTTGTGGAATCAGGACTGGTTGGTCTGGAATCTGTAGTGGTCCCAAACTGCTGTGAGGTCAAGAGAGCTGCTGCTCCAGAGTCTGTTCGGGACAGAGCGGGCACTCCGTGGAGCTGGAGCAGCTCTCGCACTGCAGTCCGTGACCACAGGGCAGCGACACTGAGCCCTGCTCGCCGCATGTCACGCAGCACTGTCTTTGTTTCCTGTACACCACCTTTGGAACACAAGACACAAGAGTTGGAAAATTCTGCAGCCGAGCAGCTTTGTGTGAACCTTCAGAACAATACAGCAGTTATTAGAGGAACGTCAATGCATGCTTTTTTCTTGAATAACATCTATATTGTATTCACATGGTATAAATATGTTTGTATACTTTATAAATAAATTATTTTCAAACAGAAGTCACTTGCATGTTCTACCTTAGCGGCCCAGATGACAATCATGAGCCCTGACAAATACTGGTGGAATTAAATGTGTTTAAAGCGGCGCAATGGAACCTGAAGGCTGATACTGTTTTGTTTTGTTTTTTTAATTAATGTCATAAGAATAAAAAGAGAGAGCTAACATCATGGCTGAGCTGAGAATTAGAGCTGCACAACTTTAGGAAAGGATGTGATATCAACAAACAGAAACCATCCTTCCAGATTGAAGCTCATCCAGGAAGTACAATTTATTGCAGCTCCTCCACTGACCACTAGGTGCTGGCTCCAAAACAGAGCAACGCCCCCATTAAACCCCCGTGTTAAAAGCAGAAACTTTGCAGCAGAATTAAACATATTTACAGCCTGGTACAGAAATGAGTTTTGGCCTCTATAGTTACATTTTACATAATTGACAACTGTACGGAGGGAATTTTTGTCACACATCAGATAAATTTATATTAAGCAATAAATCTGACCAATCAGATGCCTGGATGTTATTTGACGTGCTCGACTGACAGCTAGCTCTTAGGTGTGACAGCTTAGTCTCTTTGCAACATGGCGCCACATGATTCGAGGACAAATTTGGCTTGAAAGGCTCTGTAGAAATCTATGGGTCACGTGACCTGATAGACTGTAAAATAACTATTAACAATCAATGGGTATCACTTCACTGATGATAATAAACCAGTACTTTAGGTCTGACAGTAAATGGCCTGTACAGACATTGGAAAAAAAAAAGAAATGTGTTATTTTGATTCCGGCAAAATGATTTGATATATAAAAGACAACCTGAGTTAGCATCTGAGGCAGTTAGGTTCCATCTGATTTGCCAAATTTATTATTGACATTTAGAGTATAAATATAAGCACTAAGAAAATTACACACTTCTATTTGTTGTGGTGTTTTGACTTTGTAATATTAATATTTCATATGTCAATATCACAATGATATATATTTTTTAAATTTAGTGTGCAGCTCTCATATCAGTTTCATTTGAAGAAATAGTGATTAGAGATTATTTTTAGAAGGCGTTGCCTAGCTCTTGAGGCCTCCCATCCCTACTATCAGCAGAAACCACCTAAAATAACTTTGATATCCTGTCCTGGTTGTCTCTTGCAACAAGAGCGTAACACTTAACGGCACTAAAGACCATCTGACATTTCAAAAACGTGTTGGGCTGAGTTACGTGTACGTGAGGAATTACCTGTTCTACAGCATGTAAGCAGCTGCAGAGCTGAGCCTGTAAACTGAGGACCGACTCCATCGGGAGTCGGTGTAGTAGCTGGAGTTGATGCAGTGCAAGATGGGGATTGTCGCCGCTCCGTAAGCTCTCTAGTGCCTCCTGCAGGAGAGAAATCTGTCTCTGTGCCTCTTCCTCAGCCTGCCTGGCTCTCTCTGCTTCCATGGATAACCGTGCTGCATTTGCACGGGACTCCTCTGTGTCTGCTTTGAGTGCAGCCCATGACTACGAGAAGAATTAGAAAGGTGCAAATAAGCTTAAAAAAACAAAAACTGAGAGACTGAATTTCAAATGAGTCAGTGGACTAAAGAGACGCAGTCGTTTCTCAGACATGCTCCAACTTGCTCCACTACATACCTACCTGAGCTGTGTGTCTCCAGCTGTGACCCCACTGCTTCAGCGCCCTGTGAGCATCCTCCAGCTCCTGTTTGAGTCTGGAAGTCTCTGCACAGAGGCCAGAGGGCAGCAGTGCAGGGGGGGTACCAGGAGACCCCTGACCCGAAGGGAAGTGCTCCCAGATATTTGTGCTCATACCATTCAGACCTACAAACACAGTAGATGTGAGTGAAAGCAGCTTGATCCTGGTGTCAATACTGGACTTTCAGAATCTGGCTTCACACACCCAAAGAGCTGTGAGATGGTCCGAGGAAGGTGCTCTCTGATTGGCCAGGTTGTGACAGGTGAGTAGAGAAGAAGGGTGAAGCGTGTGGCCTGACTGGGGGGGACGGTGAAGGAGAGCTGAAAGGAGCGGAGCTGCTAAATGATCCAGGAATGTTGACGGGGGCAGAACTCTGCAGCTGGCTGCCTCCTGCGATGGTAAAAATCACCTTTAAGCACATGTGCAGGCTGTACATATTCATAGAGTTCATGGAACCCTGAGTTATACACTGATTCTTACATTTACTTTACTTTTCATTTCATTGCAGACAGTGTGAATGATTAAAATCATGATTTGGTCCAACAGCAGTACACGGGACAGACCCGAGTCTTTTTAAAAAGCAGATGTGGGGAAATGTCCTCCAGTTTGCCAACAGAGAGAAATTGCGTATTTGCATATGGATCACCCCCTACTCGTGTCAAACCCGAGGCCCGTGGGTCAAATCTGGCCCACCACTTTATTTTATTTGGCCCGTGAGAGCTTGCAAAGATGAGACATTGACGTCAAAAAGTATATAACTAACTGAAAAGCAGCTGGTTTATGTCAAAATGTCATGATATGGCAAAAAACTTTACAACAAAAAGTTGCTATTTGTAACGAAAAAAAAAAGAAAAGAAAAAAAGAGTAATTTTCAGACAAAAAGTTGAAATTACACAAAATTTGTATTTTTCCAAAATTTTACAAAATTAGCTTCTTTTTTTTTACTAAAGGAAGTCAACATTTTTTGGGGATTTGTGATTTCTAAACAAAAAAAGAGAAATTTCAGATTTCATGATAAAAATTCACCTTTTTTTATGCAAAAGGATGCAATTTTACAAAATTCACCATTTTGCAACAAAACTTTTTTTTTTTACTGAAAAAAGTCTTATGAGGAATATTTGTGTTATCAGTACAAAATTTATGATAAAAGACACAAGATTTTATGACAAAAATTTGGGAAATCTGACAACACAACTGAGAATTTAAAGAGTAACCGGCCCTTTAACGGTAACCATGGTGATGATGTGGCCCAGAATGAAGCAAGAGTTTGAAGCCCCTGCTGTACAGGACAAAACAGAAGAACATGGATAAAGGATTGCTTTGAGAAACTTTGTCAAGCACTATAATATGAAGACGTGTTCTTAAAAGTTTTACTGTGCAACACAGCCTCCTCTGGGTTTGATGAACGCGTCGCGTTCATCAAACCCAGAGGAGGCGTCAACATCTCTGGACGCCAGAGGAGGCGTCAACATCTCTGGACTCTGGCATGGAACCTCTTTAGAAGAGCTTTAAAGAAGCTATACAGTAGACAATCTGTTAAAATTTTGATTCAAACATTAGAACAATGACAGCTTCCTGTTGCACATCTCAGCTTGCAGGAGGTTTCAAAGTCAGACCTTGATTTTAGTGACACTTGAAGAAACTGGAAAAAGCTTTACTTCCCTCCTGGTTCTGAGAATATGCCACAGACAATCAGGAATTATCATCGCTTTATACTGTCTGCAATGAAACAAAAGTTGAGCTGAACGTAATTTTTTTGCCTTTTTAATACCTCCCCAAAACGTTTTCTGATTTTGAGGTTTAATTTTTGTGTTAATGTGTTGAAATACCGAGCACGACTCCCACGCTGGGCAGAGCGGAGCCGCCCTCCAAGCTTCTCTCCAACGCCGACACACCGAAATCATTCAGGTCAAGATCATCCAAAGCCGACTCTATGAGACAGCGAACACAGAACATTTTCATTTACCGTCTTTACTGCTCGTAGTTACTGCTCCCAACATCCTCACATACCAACAACTGACTCCACAGTCTCGCTGGTAGGGTAAAAGGGCAGCGCGTTGGCATTCATGCCAGAGGAGATGCTGGACCCCGGTGGTCCGAATGGAGCTGGGCTGGGCGGGGTGGCGGCCAGACTGGAGGGGATGCTGGAGGACAGACTCAGAGGGCTGCCGACCGGCAGGAACACCAACAAGTCCTTAAAAGGAAACAATGTGGGTTTGTTACTTTGTTCTTGAGCTGTAGCGGCAACATTAATGAGTTACTAAGAAGCAAATAAAATAAATAGCTGACGTCTGCATTTTACCTGTTTGCTTTGCGTTGATGAAAATTCTTTGTTACGCTGCTCAAGAGCAAAACTCCTATGCTTGGCCTGAATTCCCAGACAAGAGAAGAAGTTGATGTACAAATGTGTCAAACAACCAGCTTCACCCAGCTCTGTCGTTTTTCTTTCATTTACTACAACGTCAGCTCATAACGGGGAGTTTCCCTTTTTTCCTTCGCTCACCTGATCTTCCCGCTCAAATCCAGGCGCCCTGCCGTAGCCTCCTTCTCCAGCCCATGGAGAGAGGGGCTCTGCTGCCCCGCCTACATCCTCACACATGGACAGGACGCTACCGAGCAAACCCTGCTCTGTCACACACGATGACGCAGACGGGGAGAAGGGGTCCGACACAGAACAGGGGCCCGTGTTGTGACCGCTAGGGCTAGAAGACGACTCCTGACCAGGAAGAGGGTCTGGAGGTCTCGAGGGTGGAGGGGAGCTGGGATTGGGGAATGATGGTTCATCAGTAACAAAGGGCTCTGGAAGATGTAATAAAAAGAAGATATTAATAAAAATGAGCATACAATAATCGAAGGGTTGTTGAGAAGTCGGCAGACACATTTAGCGGGGACTCACTTTCTACATGAGCAAAGGCACAGAAAGGTCCCCGAGGACAGCTTCCACACTGCTGCATGTCATTACACTTGGTGGATTTATAGATCTGTGGCAGAATGAACACATCCTCACTCATCCGCTGTGATTTCTTGTCAAGATTTTATGAGACAGATGCTGAACCCAACAAACCTCTGGGTGGAACTGCTGTTCGGTTCTCGTGTGGCAGTACTGACATCCCTCTGCTCCCTCACATTTACTGGGATCTCCCCATTCTTCACTTTGCTTCACTGCTGGGCACGGCAACGCTCTGTGATGGAATTAAAACAAAGAAAAAAAAGGAGGTCACTCTGAAAATACAGAAGAAAAGTCCTGCAAAGACAGCAGAGTCTCTGATGCAGTAAGGGCACCTGTATTTGTGCTTATGTGGGCTGCGCCTCCTGTCTTTGCTGTTGTGGTAGTATGGGCAGGCGTAACCTTGACGACAAAGGCGAGGGGGTTTCTTACAGAGCTCAGTCTTGTAGTGGGACAGCACATAGTTGTTATCTGAGGAGAAAAGAGGGACGAGCCAGTGGGCAGATGCCATGGACAGCAGGTGAAGTTAATGACAGTGAAATGACTGGAAGTGAAAGGATGAGGCTGTTTTACAGCATTTTTGGGAACTGAGCATATTACTTAGAAATGTAAAGATGAGAACAAGCCAAATTTGAGTCTGCAGGAACAAAACACCCCCCGTTCTTCTGAATGCTGTTACCACAGCAATGAGGGCCGATCAAACCCACACCAACATGCATTACTAATACAAACCATGACAGAATTACTGCAGTAATGAAAATCCTTTCTCACATGGTGATGCACTGCTTTAAAATATGGATCAGATTTCATCTTTCACAGATAAGGCTAATGATAAACAACCTTTTCTGCATGTTTTCCTTGTACAACTGAAGTGGTGCAGCCCAGATTTACCTTGCCACCGTGGTTCCTCGCTCAGGATCTTCTCTATCAGGGCTGTGCTCGCCGCCTGTCCTGACTGCAGGTCTCCCCCACCTCCCTCTGTGCCCCCCGAGCCCCCTTGAGACTCCATCACCTGCACTTCTCTGTTCAAAACCAGAATGTTAGAAGATTTCTGACAACAATGACACACATGCAAATTCAGAATTTAACACAAAGGCCAAAGTGATTTCTGCACACCTGATGTCATAAACGGGGCTGCGCAGGTCATGTGACCCATGCGCAAAGGCACAGTGAGAGCCATTCTTGGTGCAGTGTCCTTTTGCATCCGTTTCATGGATACAGGATCCTGTCTTATAATAGCGGAGGTGGTATCTCCGCTCTGTGTCACCTGCTGTTCGATGTAGAAATGGGCATCTGGAACACAGAAAAGTCACAGTACTTTTCCTGTCCATAAAGCATCATCCATTTATTTTATTCTTTTTACAAAAAGATCAAATTACTCTAATGGATCTGAAAGAACGTGTTCCCTTAAGGCAGGAGTGTCAAACTCTTATTTCATCCTGGGCCACATCATCACCATGGTTACCGTTAAAGGACCGGTTATTCTTTACTTTCTCAACCAGCTGTGTTGACAGATTTCTCGCTAGAAAGTGTATTTTTGTTATAAAATCTCACATTTCATCAAGTCTGCTGCTTTTTTTCATAAAATTGCAAATAAAATAAAAAAAACTAACTTTTTTCATGTAACAAAAAATAGTGAATTTCACAATATGTATTTTTTAATTAACAAATGTTATAAAATCTTTTCTTATAAAAATCACAACAACAAAAAAGTTTACTTTTTTGTAAGAAAAAAAAATTCTATTGTAAAATTCAAAATTTTTCAAGATGGAGCCATTTTTTCCCCCTTAACAACCTAGACTTTAACTTAAATTTACAATTATTTGTTGGAAAATCAACTTTTTGCAACCCTTTCACATAAAATTACACATTTTTCTGTAATTTCAACTTTTTGTACTAAACTACCAATTTTTTGTAATAAATACACATAAACCAGCTGCTCTCCACCTCAGTTATTCCACTTTTTGATCTCAGTTTTAAAATCAAGTAGACAGCACATAGACAGTTCTCCAGAAATGTTCCACTTATAAGTTCATCACAGCCTTGTGTGCTCTCGCGGGCCAGATAAAAGGAAGTGACGGGCCAGATTTGGCCCGCAGGCCAAATGGTTCGATGAAGAAATCAAAACTAAATACAAACAGACAGAGACCCAAGAGACTATAAACACTCAATGTTAGGTACTTTTACAATAATACAAATACTAGTTTACAGTACAAACAACTTCCGAACTGTAATATACTGGTGGTTTACAGAAATACTACATTAAAAAACCTACATACTGATTCAGGAGCTAAAGCCTCCGGTTTGGACGTAGACTCGTTTGATTTTTGCACGTGAATGGCTGCAGTAAAGCCCTTTTGTCATTCAGTTTCTTCAGTGGGATGGTGGCAGCTCTTTCCTTGTATTGCACATCCTTTGTTACAGATATTTGGTTGGAGTTAGTGACAGATTTTCTTTGCTTTGATAATCCTGGCTTCTTCTTCACTGTAGTCTTATTATAATTATTGTTACTTTCTTAATAATTTATGAGATACGCTTTGCCATTTCCATCTCCTTCCTCTGTTGATTTAAAATAATGCATTTGGTGTTTACAAATGGGTGTTTGTGAAAGGTCTGACCAAAGAAAATTTCCCGGATCTTGTGCACTAAATTGTCCTTTCTACTGCTGTGTGAAAGCGTCCGTATCACATGAAGTTGAACTGAAATAATCTGGTTAGGTTCACTCTTTGTGGTTCATCTGCATAGCTCATTGACACTACGGCTGTAGGCTACGCCTGTTCCAGTTTCAATTGTCTTTACATGTGAATGTAAACAGGAACTGTATAGTCAGCGCAGTATAGGTGAATAGGTGCCAACTCCACATGTGATTATGCATGAGACCCCTTACACCCAGACAGGGCATCGAAATCACTACCTCGTTGTTCTTCAGCTGCATGAAAAAAGGCCCTTTGTTTTGCCGTAACCCATGCATGGTGCAACTGAAGATTTAAATGTAAAAGACTTGCATTAAAAAAAAAAAAGCAGTATTTCTGAGTGCAAGTAAGACAGCTGAATGTGCTGCTAGAAGCAACAATAAATTCAAGTTATCAGGAGCTTTAAAGAAAATATCAAGGAAAGATGTTCATTTATCACCATAACTACTTCAATCAAATATATGCCTGCATCCAGTTTCAGTCATACAACCATGACGTAAAACAGTCCTGAAAACAAAACTGAAGCCTGAGCTGCACTCACTCGTCTCCATCAGGACAGGTGCCTGTCCCCTCATCATATTTGGTACAGTAGACATCTGGGCTGTAGTTGAAAGTTCCGTCCCGCCGCCGGATGGGTCTCCGGCGCCGCTGGTTCAGGAAATGCCAGTGGAAACAAGAAAAAGGCCTGTGTTGTGTACATTTATGTTGCACAAATAGAGGACACTGCTCAGTTCTGAACTCCTTGAGATATCTGAAAGACAAATATATGCAAAGAAAAGACTACTATTTACTATTTTTATACAGAGTCGTGTTGTAATATACAATCATTGTTTGTAGTCTGACAAATTGTCAGTGGTCTCTAGTACCAAAAGGAAAAATTTTGCTTTCATCAGTCAACAATATGTTGCTCCATTTCTCTTTAGGTCAGTCAGAGTATTCTTCAGAAAACTGTAAACTCTTCAGCATGTTTTTTGTTTGTTTTTTTTTGGGGGAGGGCTTCTTGCTGATATCTTGGTTTAAAATAGACATCTTCTAGTTGTTACAGTACACAGGCGTAACTTTAGGTGTTCTCTGATCATCCTGGAGCTGATCAGTGGCTGTGTCTTTACCATTTCGGCTGATGTTCAGTTTTCTTCTGTATCTCCTTGGTTTTTAAAAGGCATTTGAGATCATTTTAGCTATCATTTTTCTTTTATTCTTTGCACCTTTTCACCAATCAACATTTTATACAAAGTACACTTTTCTTTTGAACAATGTGTGGGATGACCCATTTTACTCAGATTTTCAGAGAAATACACTACAGCCAGTATGTACAACATCTGCTGCCTTTCTCCTTAAATAAGGTCACCTGTTCTTTTCCCCTCACAGTTATAAATTACCCCATTAAGTGAACCCCAAACAGAATATTCCTTTACTCTTAATTTTCTGTAAAGTATTTAAAAAATGTGATAAACTTTTCTTCATCTTTTCATTTGTAATATTATGTGAAATGCATTTGCGCGGTTAGAAATGAAAAGCTATTTTGAGGAATTTAGCTTCAGTCGAAAAAGAAAAGCAAAT